>SJYA01001363.1:454069-493317 GCA_006410615.1 Neotragus moschatus | reverse complement strand
AAAAAAAAAAAACTCCCAAACAAAAAACTGATGTGTATTGGTGCTTACTGTGTGTTGTGAAGGCTTCCCTGGTGGCTCAGCAGCAAAGTGTCTACCTGCAATGCAGGAGACACAGGTTCTATCCCTGGTTGAGAAGAACCCCTCGAGGAGGGCATGGCAACCCATTCCAGTATTCTTGCCTGGAGAGTCCCATGGAAAAAGGAGCCTGGTGGACTACAGTCCTCTGGGTCACAAAGAGTCAGACATAACTGTAGTGACTTAACATGCGTGCACGCATGTGCTGTGAACTGGGTTAAATATTTTATTTCGTGTTAATAATAACTGTTGGCTATACACTTTGTTTGTATTCTTATCAAATATTTTCATTAATCCCTTCTGAGATCCATAAAGCCTTTCTGAGTTTGCGAATTCTAATGCATCTAAAGATTGCAGTTGCAAAAATGCATATCAAATTGTGCATATAGTAATTTCCTGTGACTTATATCTGCTTGAAGCTATCAATATGTAGAGAATAGTTTTGATCATAGGATTGAAATAAAGCTGCTCTCAATTTTGGAGTGGAAACTTGAACAGTCTCCTCCTTTCTCTGTAAGAAAATACATGTTTATATATTCTGGTGTATAATGTATACAATCATGTTGACTGGTTTAGATCTGACTTTTCTCCATGGTAACATTGAGCTTTGAGGGGAAAAAGACATGCCTGACATCCTGGGTCCTTAGAGAGATTTACTTTGTGTCTTAAACGTTTGAGAAGAGGAGTGTGTTCATTGGTTTTCTTTGGAGGCTGTGGTTGTTATTGTGATTATAAATTTAAGTCTGGGAAGAAAGTTTTACCACTGAAGTCTCAGCCAAGTTAGTGATTGGGCAGGAAGTCAGCTCTCCTGCCTTCAATTACTTACTCTGCAGTTCCCTTCCCCTGCGACTTCTACATCAGTGTTTTATAGCACTGTAAAATTTTATTCTTTGACTCACACAATTCTCTCTTCACCCTTGGAGGTGTAATTAATGCCATTGGGTCAGATTCAGTAGTCTTTCACTCATTGAGCTTTTGTGGTCTTTAAAGAAATCAAAGATAATCCAGTTCAAGACTGCATTTTGTAGACATTGCTGCAGCCTGGGGCAAGGCCACATGCCAAGTCACTAGCTTTTAATGACTTTTAATGTTTTGGTAGAAATAATTTTTCTTGAAAACATGGCTGTGTTATAGCCGATATCTCCACAGCAAAAACAGGTGTTTTGTTCTGTGTTTACAAGATGCTTCAAAAACATGAAAAGCACATTGCAGTATGCAACCTAGCCAATCCCTTTTATGGACTAGTGAAGGGAGGGTAAGGACGGGTTGCAGAATCTTATAAATGGATGATGCTCATCTTGTGGGGGGATACTTGGTTGTAGATATGATCACAGCAAGGAGAAGGTTCCTAGTCTCATACATTTCCCTTCAGATGTGGCAGTTAACAGTTAGAGGTTAAAGCTTGTTGATGAAGAATCTGAATGCTTCTTACTTGTGTTAAAACCTCCTGTGTATATATCTGGGCAATTCTTACAGTGATACAACCTCAGATGATACATGGGATCATGAATAGTTGGCTACTTGATGTGACTTTGCCACTTAGATTGAGTAGGGTAGGGTACAGACTTCACTATTATATCCATCTAGGCCTCACCTTAGGGGGTCTCTGCCCCCTGCACCCCTCAGCTCTTCCTTTGGACTTTCGAGTTCTTCGTCTTTAGTACAGCTCCCCCACTTCCACTCCTCCCCCAAGTTGCTTCTGTTTCTTCCCCAAGAGATGCTTTCATTCCTCTGAGTCTCTGTCACACAGTTTCTGTAGCCCAACAGCCCTTCTCCCTGTTACAACTCACTCTATGGAGCATTTCCTGAAAGAATTGTAGTCAAATACACCTCCTTGGAGTATCGGCTGATTGCTTGCTCTAAACCGTGATTGTCATACCTCAGTTCCTCCAGCTCCACTTCCTCCATGCATCATCTTGGTTTAACTGGAATACATGTTAACATCTAACTTGTAGACTAAAATTAAACACAAAATTGAGAGATAAGAGCAGGGGTTTGAAAGACACTTGAGGTTGGAAGATATTTTCCTATTTCTTCTAATAAGGTTATCATGTGATTTCACTAGTTGATTGAATTAAATTCCACTAGTTAAAAAAGCTGTTTCTTGGAATAGATTTTATTTTACTAATATCAGATTATTAGAAGAATATAATATTAAAAGTAGTATCCAGATAGTTATAATCATAATCCAAGCATTTCATATGGAAATGCTTCTATGTCTGCATTCTCTGACAAAGTTATCAACCCATCCTTTGAAGACAGAGTAGCATCAAAAATGCTTTTGACATGTTTAGCTCTCTATTACCGTGTAATCTGTTTTGCATTCTGGTTGTACCTTCAGGTGAGGCCTGAACTTACTAAAGTGATAAGTGGAAAGGAACTATGTTTTATTATTAGATGTCAGGAGAATACTAGGAGGTTATACTCAAAGCTGTTCTTTTAGATAATTTTATTTTGGACTGACTTACAATGCTATTGCTGCAATCAATCTTATCCTGAATGGTTTATCATAAACTGTTGCTTCTTATAAGCAGTTTTTCTTTGTTTTCCCAATCTGGATAAATAGCCAGTTGAAAGAACTGGTGGCTATGGCAGGACACTTTTCTATCCTTCATTGCCTGTGACCCCAGTTCTTCTTTCTGTTTGTCCACTGACTGAACATTTTTTTTTAACCTCTATCTTTGCATTTTTATTGTCTTAACATTTGCCAAATAATTGCTAGATTCTGTATTGCCTCTTAAAATATACTTTGTCTTTGTCTTCATAAGTTGATAGTGTTGAACATTTATGATATTCATGTGAATTAAGTAATAAAATACCTTACTAGTGCTCATTAGTGCAAAGTTTCTGGTTTTAGTTGTGAATAATTTTTCTGTAAATGCCCTCCAAATTTGAAGGTAATCTTTATTGTCTTTGGATGTTATTGAAAAGACCCATATATAATTTGTTTTCACTCTTTTGGAAGTTGGTTGCCCTAGCTTGTTTTGATATTATAGAACCCAGGAGGACTGCACATATGTGAATATTTTTGTAGGGTAGATTTCAAGAAGTATTATTGCTGAATTGAAAGGCAAGTGATTAAAAACCAAATTGCACCCCCCTTCCCCCACCAAAATAGTGCCACTTGCCCTCCTATTTTTAACCCATGTAATGTCAACAACAGAGGAGCCTGATGGGGTTACAATCCATGGGGTAGCAAGAGTTGGACATGACTTAGCAACTAAACTACCACCACCAAGTATTATTAATCCTTTAGGATTTTGCAAATGATATGGAGAAAAAAATTCTCAGTTTTGTTGCAATTTGCCTTTACTCAAATAGAGAGAATGGCAAACTTTTCTTAAGTTTGCTGAGACATTGATTAGGGGCAATTTGTTTTTATGAATTATTTGCTAGGATAACCATGTCCTTGTCAGCTTTACATTGTAATAATGTCTTTTATTTTATCTATTTTTAGAGCTTTGACAATTTCAAAATACAAGCTACGGCTTGAGGTGAGAAGTGAGGCAGTAAAGCTGTCTTCCTGCACAGCAGATACCAGATTTCAGATGCTATCTCCATACTGTCACTGCTTTTAATCTATTATTCAAATCTGTATGCCAGCTCTTCACCCCCTCATATTTGAAAATAAAAATTTTCCAGATTTTTTATGGTTCATTCTGAAGAAGTGTGTTTGCCTTTTATCTGTAAACTGTATAGTTCAATGGTCATTTACAGTTTAAAGTTGGTCATTACATTTTAGAGCAAAAACTGGAGGGAAAATTAAATATGTTAAGTACATGAGATATAATGCTTCAGTCAATCATGTGAATTTGATGAGACAAGGATATTTCAGGTCTGTAGGTATTTTTATACCTACTATTCTTAGAAGCCAAGAGCCCCTAATACTTATGGAGTCTGCAACAAAAGTTAACTTCCCTGTATGAAATTATTCTTCCAGGCATCTTTAAAATATTTTTATTATATAAGAACAGTTGAATTGTGGTGGTTTACATTTTAGAAGTTCTACTAGGGAGTAGAATCAATGGTGGTATGAATTTTTTACATATAACAGATTTTTTTTTTTTAATCATATAAGCTGCTTTATCTTTTTTACAAAGGCCCAGGAATGATAGGATATTGTTGTAAGCTTGTCTGTTTTCTAATCCTTCAAATTTTGGTCATGTTACTTTAAAAATACCCTGTAAATATAAAACAATAACAGGAATCTCAAATGTTTTCCTTACTGAAACCCTAACTTAATGATGCCTTAAATGTGTATAGCATGTGGATTTACTAGTCACAGGATATTGTGGAGAGATTTAAAAAATTAATTGGCACAGTATTCCTATGTAGTAGGTGGAAGTAGAAGCCAAATTGGCTTTTTTTTTTTTTTTTAATTGAAATGAGAGAATAAGGATACAGGCAGGCCTGAATCTCACTTGGTAAAGCCCTGTGTAAAAACCTTATTCATCGTTCTCTCAATTATTACTCTCTTCATTAGGTTAGAGTGACTATTGACTTACACATCGCTTAAATGTCTGTGTTGAACATTGGTTTTTGCTGGTTGAGAGATCTTTACTTTATGTCATGATTCCTCTAAATGGTTACCAAATGCACTGTCCTGAGAAAGAAAATTTGAGCAGAGAGATTCATTGTAATACAGGCCTCAACACTGACTTGGTCAGAAGTTGATATATTTAAAGGCTAGTAAAAGTCTCAGGAAAACATTGGTTAAAGCCCAGATTGCTTCCTTTTTGGGAAAGGGGCAAAGATCTCCGACAACAAGGTCTCTTAACCTCACTCAGTATTATATAAAGATTGCTTGTGTTTGGGTGAGTGGCTTGTTTGCTGGGAACCTGGTAAAAGGCCAGACTGACTGTTTATATGACCCTTAGAATGAGCGAACTGGTTAATACATCTGAAATCAGTAATTAACATACTGACTGAAATGATGATATCCAGCTTTTTAAAATTCTAAATAAAGGAAATGGCAGAAAGAACCATAAGTCTTTACTCCTTAGAATGTTTTAAGAATGATGGAAAATCCAATATTCACTTGTATAACTTCTCTAGTACACCAAGTCTAGAAACATTTCAGTAGTTAAAGGGCTTCATATTAATGAAAAAGAGAAATTTTTCTTTTTACTTTCAGGATACATTTTAATTACTAAATTAGTTGGTTATCTTTTCTTCAAAGTATATTTCTGCCTTACACAACTGAATTGTTAAACTTCTTCAACTGAGATATTTAAGATTCCTTTGCCAATATGATAAAAAAAAATTTAATTCAAGACCATAAGGCAGATCTTTGCTTGTCCTCTAGAAGGTTGGGTTATGGAATTCTGTTTTACATGGCTTCAGCATTTTGCAGAACTCCCTTCATAGATGAAAAATGATCCATTACCCATCATGCTTGAGCTGAGTCAGGAGCCACTGCTGAAATAAGCCAGAATGTGTCTGATATGGGTGAAGTGTAGCCTACCAGGAATCCCTCCATGAGAAACAAAACAAAATGTTTAAATGTGAGCTTGGATGGTTTCCAGTTTTACCAAAGTGTAACTGTGGCTTCAGTTGTGAATTGTATTTTTCAGTACATTTACTCTCTATTACTTTGTTCACTGAGTTTGTCTAGATTGTGTATCTAACACTAAACAAAAAAGATGAGATTTTACTGGGATAGAAAAATTTTTACTGGATAAAAAATAGGAGAAGAAACTTGGGTAAATACATTAATATGCTTTGCAAAAACACCTGGTTTCTTACCCTAGAATTCCTGTAAGGGCTACTGCAAAAATTGCCAGAACAAATTGCTTTTGATTTATTTTAATGTTTTTAAAGAAGAAAAGTCACTTGTTTATACATGTTTTAGGGAAGACAAGGTGAAAGTGAAGGTTGCCAAGCAAGAGTGGTAGGATAGTATCATATACTTTCTCAGCTTCAGTCGCTGTATTGAAATAAAATTCTTTGCTGAAGTTAGTAGTTAATCAGACTTCTCTGATAGCTCAGTTGGTAAAGAATCTGCCTGCAATGCAGGAGACCTTGGTTCAATTCCTGGGTCAGAAAGATTCACTGGGGAAGGGATAGGCTACTCACTCCAGTATTGTTGGGCTTCCCTTGTGGCTCAGCTGGTAACAAATCCACCTGCAATGTGGGAGACCTGGGTTCAATCCCTGGGCTGGGAAGATCCCCTGGAGAAGGAAAAGGCTACCGACTCTAGTATTCTTGCCTGGAGAATTCCATGGACAGAGGACACCACTGAGCAACTAACACTAATAAGGAATCTTTCCTATTGCTAGCATCAAGCCTAAGAGACTTAGATATGTAATGTGGTTCAAAGTTTACTACATTTTATCCATAAAGATTGCAGCACCACCACACCATTACATGCTCTCTTTGTTGAGTAATGGCTTGAGGTTGTGCTGAAAATATCTAACAACTCTTCATTTGAGAAGCCATTTATTTTCATGATTGAGAGTAAAGAACCTGTGTAGTACCTGGGTTCAAATCCTGACTCTTATATTTACTTGCTTTGTAACCCTGGGCAATTTGATTTTTCTCTACTAAGAGGTACTTTTCATTAATATGTTCCTTTTACATTTTAATAAAGCTCTTTTCATCTGTGAAATCATTTCTATGGCTGTTTGGCATGTAATCATCCATTAGCTCCATAATGAGGTTGGATGAAGTCACATATGTACTGTCAGGGCTGCCCAGGTCTCCAAGGCTTATTTTTGGAACTTCAACTTGTACCTGAGACCTGAAAGTTAGGAATGAAGACTTGGATTATGCACGTCTGACTTCTGGGTACCCTCCCACAATGGACATGTGCTTGGGTGTGTTTGAGACAGAGGATTGCAATCCTGTTTTCTTTTTATCTACTTCCTTGACTCACACAATTACTTTTATTTCATTTATAGAAAAAGCACCAGGCCAGTGATCCATAGGAGGAGATAACAAATGATTGAGTGAATAAATGTATTTGGGTTCACAGACATTATGTGTTTAAATATTTGCATACAGCTCTGCATGTATATGATGGGTCATAACGTAAAATATATCTCCCTTTGTCATCTTAAAACCTTGAAGCCCGGAAAGGACCTTGANTTCACACAATTACTTTTATTTCATTTATAGAAAAAGCACCAGGCCAGTGATCCATAGGAGGAGATAACAAATGATTGAGTGAATAAATGTATTTGGGTTCACAGACATTATGTGTTTAAATATTTGCATACAGCTCTGCATGTATATGATGGGTCATAACGTAAAATATATCTCCCTTTGTCATCTTAAAACCTTGAAGCCCGGAAAGGACCTTGAAAGTGTTTTCAGCTCTTGCATATTCTCACTTTCTGAGTTAAACCACTGTCCAGCCAGACAGTCTGATTTGCTTTTAGACATAGTACTGTCATTCGGACCCCATTTCCAGCTTCAGTTTCTTGGCTGCTGCCTACTTGATATGAGGGAAAGAAAATCAGGTCGTATGGAAGTGTGCAGGTCTTTGCAGGAGAAATCAAAGATCCTTGGTTGAAAGCTTTAAACCAGACTGTGTACTACCTGTAATTTTCAAGAATACTTAAGATCAGAGTGATCTAATCCAGGTGTTGATGAACTATGGCCTGCAGGCCAAATCCAGCGTGCCAACTGTTTTTTAACTTTTTTTTTTTNAGCTAAATAATCTTGGATTATATATATTATACATATGTTCTTGGCTTGAAGTGGTAATCTAGAAATGAACAATTAGATAATTTATGGCTGTGTTTGAAAGGAGCTCTTCACTCATCATTAAGAGTCATTTATGTCTATCAGTAAATGGTGGGCTTGAATTTCCATAAATGTATTTTAAGTTCCTTTTCCTTTATGGAGGAGCTAGGCTGAAATAATATTTTCTTATACTAATTAACTACTAGCAGGGCAAAATATATTTTTTTCTGGATCTGAAGTTATTACCTTTAACCTTTTTTCATAAATTCTCTTGTTTTTCTTCATTAGATCCTCTTTGTTATTGAACCAGAGCAATGTGTTAAGTATAAATGACTCATACTTATGAGCTCAAAGATATTCATCCTTTGTATCTATTTGGATTTTTTTTTCCTATTTGAATTTCTGTACTTAAATTGAGAACAAGCATTGCCTACCCTTAAATTGGAGGTACCTTCCTAAACACTGATTATGATGTGTCAGTTCTTGTTTTGTACCTTCAATATTCCAAGAAGTTGAAAGGGAAAAACAATCTATTGAGATATCCCAGTAGGTTTCAGAGGAAATATGAACTTTATTTAAAAGCATCAATTTTTATGCTTTTCCAATAATCTGTTTTTCTGGAAATAGACCGTGTTGCCTCAGATTATAAATGGAATTACGTTTAAGATATTCAGTAACAAGTTACTTTTCTGTTCTTCTGATTTTTTTTTTTTTTTTCTGTGAAACGTGTTGGCTTCTTTGTAATGCATCTTGGGGCTTATACCAGTAAAAATGTATTATGGTTTTGATTAGCATAGATGGAGATGATCTATTCAAAGTTAGTTTGATTCAGTATTGCATGTGACCTAATGTGACACATATTGCCCTTTCTTTGGAGGACAGATTAATTCTTAATGTAGGATAGATTATTTCTTAATGGAAGGTTGATTATTTCAAAGTTGGTGGTCACTTACATGAGCAAATTTGTGTATCACAGTTTAATTCACAATTGGAAAATATTAATTTGTCCACTTTCGAGGGTCATAAGCAACAGTATTTAGAATATTGCATTTTGCCAACATATTTTGTCTAGAACTTTTCCTCTTACTTTTTAGAACCCTGTTTATTCCAATTTAAGAAAATAAAAATTAAAATGGCCTCTATCTTTAGCTAAATGAGGCTTTTTCTTTATAAATAATAAAGAACCATGAAATATAATTCTGTATGTTTCTTGAAATTTACCTGTCAGAAAATTAAGACTTCATAGATGCTTTGAAGGGGTGAATGTGGAAGGTCATAGTACAGTGGCTTTTGAAAAAATGTCCTCCATAACATGTTCAGAGTTGTCTGGGGAACTACTGACTTTTTATTTTTCTCCAACTCAACTTGGTTCTAAATTAACCTGACCCTGAGTTTTATGAAAAGTTTTGATATCAGAAAGTATTTGACTTTAATATTCATTCTTTCAGGCTTCCCAGGTGGCTCTAGTGGTAAATAACCTCCCTGCCAATGCAGGAAACGTAGGAGATGCGGATTCAATCCTTGAGTCAGGAAGATCCCCTGGAGGAGAACATGGCAACCCACTCCAGTGTTCTTGCTTGGAGAATCCCATGGACAGAGAAGCTTGGCAGTCTGTAGTCCATGGGGTCACACAGAGTTGGACACGACTGAAGCGACTTAGCACACACACTTTGATTCTTTTATGATTTCACAGAAAGGGTCTCTATTTCCATACTGTCTCATAGAGCCATCACCATCTGTTTAAATAAACACTCAAGAATCTCTCTAAATTCTAGATATTTAGGCAATATAATTTTTGAGATAGGCATATTTTAATTTTTTATATTTTTGTATTTAATGTTTCTTAGTATACACCCTTTCAGTGTGAATGGAAAGACATTTAGGCAAGTCTAGATTAGCTTGACTTTTATTTTCAGATGAACAGCTTGCAGTGCCCCACAAATGGGTTGTGCCAATGGAAGCAGGCCATCGTGTGACAGATCTGTGCCTTACCTGGCTGATTGGCACGGAGGAATTAGCAATCTGTGAAATGGCTCTTCAGAAGTAATTTTCCTCCGAGAGTCGAGGAGCTTGCGGTTGTCATTTCACTGAAATGGTTTTGCTTCTACTTGTAGTCCTGTCACCAGCATCAAACACAAAACCTGAAAATATAAGGCGTTTCCTTGTTCATTTTTCATCCTCTCTGCCTAAGTAAATTTCTCGAACATCATTTCAGTGTTGCCTTCTTTTGTCTAGCTCAGTGAAGCTTTGAATTTGTACGTTAGGTTTTTATTTATGAATTAGAGCCTTGCTAAGATTTCTCTTTTAAATTGGTCATAATGCTGCTACTAAGTCGCTTCAGTCGTGTCCAACTCTGTGCGACCCCATAGACGGCAGCCCACCAGGCTCCCCCATCCCTGGATTCTCTAGGCAAGAACACTGGATTGGGTTGCCATTTCCTTCCCCAATGCATGAAAGTGAAAAGTGAAAGCGAAGTTGCTCAGTCTTGTCCGACTCTTAGCGACCCCATGGACTGCAGCCAACCAGGCTCCTCCATCCATGGGATTTTCCAGGCAAGAGTACTGGAGTGGGGTGCCATTGTACTATATATAAAAATGTCTTAAATAGAGGGACATGTGTATAGAAGACTATGTATTAAAGAAGACTTTGTTTTTAGTCTGCTGCTGGTACTGCTAAGTCACTTCAGTCGTGTTTGACTTTGTGCGACCCCAGAGATGGCAGCCTACCAGGCTCCCTGTCCCTGGGATTCTCCAGGCAAGAACACTGGAGTGGGTTGCCATTTCCTTCTCCAACGCATGAAAGTGAAAAGTGAAAGTGAAGTTGTGTCTGACTCTTCGCNATTTCCTTCCCCAATGCATGAAAGTGAAAAGTGAAAGCGAAGTTGCTCAGTCTTGTCCGACTCTTAGCAACCCCATGGACTGCAGCCAACCAGGCTCCTCCATCCATGGGATTCTCCAGGCAAGAACACTGGAGTGGGTTGCCATTTCCTTCTCCATGTTTTTAGTCTAGTGAGCCTTAAAGGTAAACTAAGGTTATGCAAAGTGGGATTACCTCTAGTTATATTATGTGCTGTGTGTTGTAAGGTTGAACCGAGTCATCTACAGACATTTCCCCCCATTACTCTTTAAACTCCACATAGCTTCTAAAGTGTTATTGTTGTTATCATTATTATTAATGTGCCTTGAACTGTATCGTACTCCTGGATGAAACCCTTTAATGACTTCATACAATGATAGATTAAACCCTAAATGTTTTCTGGTGTCTGAAAATCTCAAACTAAAGTTTGATTCTTTTTTGTCCCCTGCATGCTTTTCATTCTCATTATGCAGAAGTGAGATTCTTCAGCATCTCGTGTTCCTTTAGATTTGTTATGCCCTTGCTTTTGCTTTTTCTCTAATTTCAGTCCCACTTTCATTCTGGCCTGGCACATCCTTGCTCATTTTTATAGGCCTAACTCCATGAAGCCTTCCAAAACCAACTCAGGAATAGGTAGCCAATTCATTTGCCATTTGTGTTCTTTGTGGCTTTGGTCATACTGTTATGATCCCTTGTTGTTATTGTTTAGTCGCTGTCATGGTCAACTCTTTTGTGACCCCATGGACTTTAGCCTGCTAGTCTCCTCTGTCCATGGGAATTCCCAATCAAGAATTGTGGAGTTGGTTGCCGTTGCGTTCTCCAGGGGATCTTCCCCACCCAGGAACTGAACCTGCATCTCTTGTTTTGACAGGTGGATTCTTTACCATCGGGCCACCAGGGAAACCCATGATCCCTTGTAACACACTGTATTTTAAATATATACACTTTCCCACTCATGTCTGTCCATTCCATTCATCAGGCCAGGAATAGTATTTTTGGTATTTCTTATCATCTAGTCCAGTATACTGTATTAGTTCTTAACCTTGAGCTTCAAAATTCTTTACAAAAAGATTCATAAACATCTTTTACCAACGATTAATTCCTATGCCACATATGTGGTGCAAAGATATATTATACTTCTTAGATTAGAATTTACTGTAAGTTACAAAGTAAAAAATTATCTTCAAAAAAATTCTTTTGTCACCCAAGTCAGATGGACTAGGAACTTTCCCTAAGATTCTTGACTAATACGGCAGTGATGTGCAACAAATAACAGGGGTTGACCCACTTATTTTATGTAGCTACACTTAGTTGTTATTGCTAATAAGAATCCTGGAGGCTAAAATTAACAATGGCTATGAAGGACAGCAATTAAGGCCATTCGTCTTCTAAATGTGCCAATGTAGGTTCCACTGGTAGTTTAAGTTTATATATGGAAGTCACTCATACTATTATAATGGGCAGTGAAGGCCCTGAAGGTATGTGTTGCAAAGCAGTAAGTCATTTTAGGGTCATGATAGCAAATTATATTTTGAGACAAACTTTCCCATTGCTATGGAAAGATTAATTTCCTAACAACCTCTTTACATTGATTAATTTTAAATTAAAAAGTACATCCCTTTTCATGACAGCATTTATATGAAAGCTATTTTAGGCATATTTAAATGACAGTATTAAGACTTCAACCTGCTGAAATTTTTGTTATTGTAAAGGATTGATGTGGTCGTAAGAATGATTTGAGGATACCCAAGCAATTCCACTTTTGATAAAGGTTGCTCAGGCTATAGTGTGATCTGAACATTTCTGATTTTGCCTTTTTCGCCTATAACTCTGGCTTGTCTCTGTCATTGGTGAGAAATATAACTTTTATTCTCAAATTGATAAACTTTTGATGAGGGAAATGAATTCTTCATTTACTGAAAATTTATAGGCCTGAAGTTTAACAGCCCCCGTAGCCTGCTCTTAGTCAGAGAATTCACTGAGTTTCTTCACAAGGATCCCCATGGAAACTAAACAAAAAAGCCACTTGAAAGGAGACAGATTATTGGTTTTTCTCATTAAATCCACTGCTGGATTTTCATTAGTTCTAATCCATTTTCCTGCAAGATTAGATATATAGGCCAGTTCTGATCTTCATGAATTGAATAAGCAAAATATGCTGTTGTATGTGCCTGTGTATACAGTCTGAGATGCAAAAGTAATTATTCTTCTTCTGCCATAAAATTACCCCAGAAAATAAAGCCAGGAAATGTGACTGATGTAAAGGGGAAGGGCCACCTGCATTTTTTAAAAAGAGGTTATCAAATAAAGTGAAGGTGCTGAGGGGGATGATAGGCTAATCTGATCAGTTTTATGCTTCATTCCGTTTTTCCCCACTTTTGTGTCATAATTATGTGTGAAAGTAATCTAAATAAAGTATGGAAGCATGTTTCACTGACCACAAGCACTTTAGACCTTATAAAAGTTTACGTATTTTGTTTGCTATTATGACTAGATTTCAAAGTGTTCTTTTAAAGCAAGAAATTTGGTAAAACTTAGATATGGTGGGACTTCCCAGGTAGCTCAGGTTGATAAAGAATCCACCTGCCAGTACAGGAGCCACAGGAGACCTGGGTTCGATCCCTGGGTGGAGAAGATCCCCTGAAGAAGGAAATGTATACTGGAGACAACTCACTCCAGTATTATTGCCTCAAAAATTCCATAGATAGAGGAGTCTTGTCAGGCTACAGTCTCTGGGGAACTTGCCTTATAAAGACAATTTTCACTCTTTTCCTTCCTTCCCTTCCCCTCCTTAAAGCTGTTAAAAATTACTTAGATTCCTGGTGGTTTATATAGTTAAACGTATCTTCTGTTATTATTCATATTTAAAAATCTGTGCCTCAGCCTTACTTCTGAGGCTCAAATCAATCTCTTCTTCAAAGAAGATACTGATAGAAGTTTCAATGTATGTGAACGTTTAATGAAAGCAGTGATAGATAGAAATACTGTTTACTATTAAATTTATGAGTACCACAATGTACATTGCAATCTAATGTGTTTTCCAGCACATCTACTGTTTAGAATATAACAGTAATTCTTCTTTTCCCCTTTCAGGTGGCTGTACTTTTGATGATGGTCCTGGAGCTTGTGATTACCACCAGGATTTATATGATGACTTTGAATGGGTACATGTTAGTGCTCAAGAACCTCATTATCTGCCACCAGAGATGCCTCAAGGTAAGAGTCATTCTGTTTACTGAGGTTGGAAAAGTCCTTTGGAATATGTAGCATTTTCTTATATTAGGTTATAATATAATAATTTGTTGTAACAAACTACTGTAGTCAAACTACTTGACCCCATCAAAGACCCTCTATGGATTCTTTGCCTTTTCTTGAATAACTTCATCTAATCCTTTGTTCCTCAAGAAAATTCACTGTAATCTTCGTTATCTCTGACCCTGTAAAAAGGTAAGTATTAGTGCTTGTTTTCCCCTTTAATAGAAAAGTAAAATGGAAATAAAACCAAAACATAAAAAAATAAAAAGAACAACATCCAAAATCCTTTCCAAACTGTCTACATTGTGAGATCAGCTCACTTACTACCTTTTCTATTAAATCATAAGATTTGATGTAATCAGACCACTTTAATGGCAGAAAGCAAAGAACTAAAGAACGTCTTGATGAGGGTGAAGGAGGAGAGAGAAAAAGCTGGCTTAAAAACTAAATGTTAAACTACTAAGATCGTGGCATCCGGCCCCATTACTTCATGGCAAATAGAAGGGGAAAAGGTGGAAATAGTGACAAATTTCCTCTTCCTGGGCTCTAAAATCACTGCAGATGGTGACTGGAGCCATGAAATCAGAAGACAGCTGCTGCTTGGCAGGAAAGCTATGACATACCAAGACAGCGTGTTGAGAAGCAGAGACATCACTCTACCAACAAAGGTCCATATAGTCAAGGCTTTCCCAGTGGTCGGTTGAGAGCTGGACCATAGAGAAGGCAGAGTACCAAAGAATTGTTGCCTTTGAACTGTGATGCTGGAGAAGACTCCTGAGAGTCCCTTGAACACCAAGGAGGTCCAACCTGTCCATCCTAAAGGAAATCAGTCCTAAATATTCATTGGAAAGACTGATGCTGAAGCTGAAACTCCAATGTTTTGGTCACCTGATGAGAACAGCTAACTCATTGGAAAAGTCCCTGATGCTGGGAAAGATTGAGAGCAGAAGAAGAAGAGGGTGTCAGAGGATGAGGTGGCTGGATGGCATCACCGAGGCAATGGCTGTGAATGTGGGCAAACTCCAAGAGATGGTGAGAGACAGAGAGACCTGGTATGCCACAGTCCATGGGGTCACAAAGAGTTGGATGCAGCTTGGTGACTAAATAACAGCAACTACCAGACTGAAGAGAAACTTTCTTGTTTCATGACAGGGAGAGAGCTTATCTCATGCCAGTGGCCATGAGCATGCCAATGGCTCTCAGCAGAGACAGGCTAGACAGAGATGGAGATGGAGAGGACTTCTGTGAGTTGACTGTAGAAAAATAAGGCTGAACTCTGCTTTCTTTACCTTGATCTTGTTACATCCTTTGCATTTTGGTTTTGTGATATAGTACATCTTCTTATTGTTTAAGCCAGTTCAAATTGTATTTTCCCTTAATTATTAATAACATAGGATCTTAACATATACATACCATTTTATATACTAGCACAAATATACTAATATTTGTGCCTTCAGTTCCAGACTAGTTTGGAATTAATGTCAACCTCTGTGTGTGTATATTATTAAGTTGAAAAATTGAAACTGCAAATAGAAATTTTAAAATACTTTACTAAAGAGAGTAAATTACTTTCCTATTACTTAGAAATAAAATATGGAATATAGTTATGTATGATCACATATACAATATACTGATATTTAATAATGTAATATATTAATATACTATGCAATAGTACGTCATCATTTTATTATAGTATATTATCATATGTGTTTGATAAGATGTTTGCCTCTTAGTAGTAATTTAAATTTTAAAGTATAGTTTCAGTGTTTTAATCATAATATTATACACTTCTATTTTTCTTACTGTTTCACCCCTCATGGTGTACTCTTTGAGAGCAGTGTGAATTAAATCTGCTTTCTACTCTAAATTGTCACTTTTTATGGGTGGGTAGACAAATGGATACTTCTGTAGCTGAGCTGAGCCATAATTTCCAGAGGAATAAATTGGTATTAGGCAGCTAGTACCCTTTGCTTCTCATATTTGACCCTTATGTTGTCAGCACACTTATTTATTTATTTATTTTTGCATTCTTTATGATTTCCTTTATTTAAATATTAAAAAACAGATAATAAAATGAAGCCATGATAATGTTTTATTTGGTGTAGTTAATGACTATAAGGAGGTTTAAAAGAGTCTTCTTAGGGTGCCGCTAATATTCTATGTATGACCTGGGTATTATTTTACCAAGGATATTCATTTCATGAAAATCCGTCCAAACTATGCTTAAAATTTACTTTTTATTTTTTAAAATTTTAATTTTACATTGAAATATAGTTGATATACAATATTGAGTTAATTTCAGGTGTACAACAAAGTGATTTAATTGTACATACACAAATGTCTATTCTTTTTTAGATTCTTTTTCCATATAAGTTAGAATACTAAGTAGTGTTTCCTATACTGAAGAGTAGATCTTTGTTAATTATCTATTTTATATTTAGTAATATATATATATGTTAATCCCAAGCTCCTAATTTACTGTCCCCCACCCACACACACACTTTACCCTTTGGTAACAGTAAGTTTGTTTTCTGAGGCTGTGACTCTGGTTTTTTTTTGTAAATAAGTTCATTTGCAATATTGTTCTTTATATTCCACATATAAGTGACATCATGTGTTATCTGTCTTTCTCTGTCTTACTTCACTCAGTATGATAACCTCTAGGTCCATTTACGTTGTTGCAAATGGCATTATTTCATTTTTATGGTTGAGTACTATTCCATTGTGTATATATACCACATCTTCTTTACCTGTTCATCTCTTGATGAAAATTTAGCTTGGCTATTGTAAATAATGCCACAGTGAACATTGGGGGTGCATGTATCTTTTCGAATTATGGTTTTATCTGGATGTATTTCCAGGAGTGGGATTGCTGGATCAAATGGTAGTTCTAGTTTTAGTTTTTTAAAGACCTTCTGTACTGTTCTCCATAGTGGCTGTACCAGTTTGCATTAGTGTATGAGGGTTCCCTTTTCTCTAAACTCTCTCTAGTATACTCTAGTATATGTTGTTTGTGGACTTTTGGATGATAGCCATTCTGACTGGTGTGAGCTGATACCTCATAGTAGTTTTGATTTGCATTTCTCTAATGAGCTATGCTGAGCACTTTTTCAGGTGCTTTTTGACAGTTTGTCTTCGTTGGAGAAATGTCTATTTAGATCTTCTGCCCATTTTTTGATTGGATTATTTGTTCTAGACTCATTTAGTTGTATACTGTAGGTTTGTATTTTCCCTCAAAGGTACATAACCTTATTTTCCTGGTACATTTTAATTAAAGAAACTTCTGTAATATTTTATCTCTGAGGTATATTTAGACTGAATTTTTATATAAAAGTAGAAGGAGTGGGCTGGGATGCACATATTTTGAATGTTTATCATCAGAGAACAATCAGAAAGATGTTGATTTATGGAAATGTTACCATTGTTAATTACCATTGAAGATGGGTAATGAATAGCTGAAGAGTTACTGCTCAGATGACCTTGTTGGTTCACCCTTGATGAGCAGCTTAATCGGTGGTTACAGTACAGGATGATGTGCACAGAAAATGAAAGTGTTTGAAATTCAGCCACATCTTTCAATTAATAGGACATTAAGTAATTAATCATGCAGAGGAGGGAAAAAGGTCATGGCCATTTTATTTTTGCAAATGCAATTTGTATTTGGTTTTTGTAGATGTTGAAAGGAAGTATCTATGTATCTGTTCTTTTTTTTCTGTTCTCTTTTTATCATCTACACTACTTTTTTTTTCATTTTCCATCTGATATTCCTTTAAAATACTCACTGAACATTATTCATAATTTGGAAAAAGGAGATACTTAGATTTAGCATATTAAATTTTTATGAATGATCCATTCATTTTAAAATAGATGTGTTTATTTTTCTCACTTATTAAAAATGAGAAAACTCAAACATTTACCAGCCCAAAAGTAAGGCTGAGTTTCTGATGCAAACAATTTTTTCCCCCTTTGGAGCTAGTTTAAAACATTAAAAAAAAAAATAGAGTATAGTTGATTTCCAGTGTTGTGTTAGTTTCAGGTATATAGAAAAGTGAATCAGTTATACATATTTTGGATTGGCCGAAAAGTTAGTTTTTGGGTGTTTCTGTAAGATGCCTAGTTGGTGCAGTGGTGAAGAATCCACTTGCCAATGCAGGAGACATCCTTGGGTCAGCAAGATCCCCTGGAGTAGGAAATGGCAACCCACTCCAGTATTCTTGCTTGGAAAATTCCATGGACAGGGGAGCCTGGAGGGCTGCAGTCCATGGGGTTGCAAAGAGTCAGACATGTCTTAGCAAGTGAGTGTGTGTGCTACAGAAAAGTCCAAATGAAATTTTTGTCCAACTCAATGTATATAAATATACATTCACATATACATATACATGTACATATGGCTTCCCAGGTGGTGCTAGTGGTAAAGAACTTGCCTGTCACTGCAGAAAATGTAAAAAGAGATGTGGGTTCTATTCCTAGGTCAGGAAGATCCCCTGAAGGAGGGCATGGTAACCCACTCCAGTATTCTTGTTTGGAGAATCCCATGGACAGAGGAGCCTGGTGAACTATAGTCAATAGGGTCCCAAAGAGTTGTATACCACTGAAACAATGGTATTTCACATGCAAGCATGCATACATATACATATATTCAGTCTTTTTTAGATTCTTTTCCCACATAGACCATTATAGAGTATTGATTAGAGTTCCCTGTGCTATATAACTATTTTATAAATATAATGTGTGCATATCAATCCCAGTCTCCCAGTTTATCTCTCCCTCTCTCACCCTCTTTGTTTTCTACATCTGTAACTCTGCTTCTGTTTTATACATAAGTTTATTTGTACCCTTTTTATGTTTCAGATATGAACAATATTGTATTTGTCTTTCTCTGGCTGAATTCTTCACTCTATATGATAATCCCTATCTAGGTCCATCCATTGTGCTGCAGATAACACTATTTTGTTTTTATTCATTGAAAAATATTCCATTGAATATGTACCACATCTTCTTTATCCACTCCTCTATCGACTGACAGGCATTTAGGTTATTTCCATATCCTGGCTGTACTGCAGTGAACATTGTGGTGTGTGTATCTTTTTAAATTATTATTTTCTCAAGGTATATGCCAAGGAGTGGGACTGCTGGATCATATAGTAGTTTTATTTTCTGTTTTATTTTTTAAGGAACCTCCATATCGTTGCCCATAGTGACTATACCAATTTACATTCCCACCAACAGTGTAGGAGGGTTCCCTTCTTTTCATACCCTCTCCATCATTTATTGTGTGTAGATTTATTGATGATGACCATTCTGACTGGTGTGAGGTGATATCTTATTGCAGTTTTGATTTGAATTTTCCACTAATTATTGATGCTGAGAATCTTTTCATGTGCTTTTTAGTCATCTGTATGTCTCTTTGGAGAAATGTCTATTTAGAGCTTCTGGCCATTTTTTTTTATTGGGTCATTTGTTTTTGAAATATTGAGCTGCATGAGTTGTTTGCATATTTTGGAAACTAATCCCTTGTCAACAATCTTGTTATTGGACTCTCTTTACAATACTTGGACATTGTTAATTGGCATCTGTTTGTTGATCTGTTTGTCCTAAAAAGGTAGCAGGGAAGAGATAAGAGAGAACAAATAGATTAGATACTAAAAGAATGAAGATGAGTAGGAAAGAAAATTACTTCTTTTTGTTTGAAGACATAATGCTGTTAATGATTGCTTAAAGTGTTCTTCAGCAAAGCTGCCTTTGTCAGCTGATAATGATGGTGATTGAAAGGCCAGAGTAGGCCATTTAAAATAGCATGCAAAAGAATGAGTATATCCTAATGGCCAAAAAATCATATGAAAATGTGAGTACCTGCTCAACTCTTATGTCAAAGGAATACAAATTAAAGCCGCAACACGAAGAAGCTACAATACATGGAGCAAGAAGATGAAAATTAAAATTTCAAGTGTTGTTGAGAGTATGGAGCAAGTGAAAGTCTTCATACACTGAACTTTGGTGAGATATCAATCTGTATAACCATTTTGTACAGCCTAATTTCCTGGAAGACCCATTATGGAGTATCAACCCAGCAGGACTGAGTACACATGTTTTCTAAATAACGTGTACAAAAGCACTTACAGCATTAGTATCCAAAATAGTCTGAAACTGAAAACAATCCAAATGTCTGTCAACAGTGCAATGAATAAAATCATGATAAATCCACATAATGTTGCAATGTAAATGAACAAACTGTTGCTATATATGATATGAATGAATTTTACACACATAATCTTCAGGGGAAAAAAACTAGACACAAAAGGGTATATACTTTCATTTATGTAAATTTCAAAAACAGGCAAAACAAATTGATGATATTAGAAGTCAGGATATTATTTACTTAAAGATGGACCTAGAGGGGTGAGGAGTGGTTAGTGCTTGGAAGGTGACAGGAAGGGGATTTCTGGATACTGGTAACACGATCTTTCTTGATCTAGATGGTTTTTTCACAGATAAGCTGAAATTGAAAAATCATTGAAGTGTCTAATTATGAGTTGTGTTCTTTTCTCTATGTGTCTTATATGTTATTAGAAAATGCTAAGAAATAGAATAAATAAAATCACAGCTCACAAAGATACTTTGGGGAAACTAGACAAAGAATTAAAAGATGTTACAGATTAGAATGAAAACTATTTAATAGGATACCTCAAATGGGTTCAAACTCCTTTTTTTTCCCCCTCACAAACCTTTATCCCTTCTCCCACATTCAAAGATAATATGTTCTTTGACATCTCTGAGCCTTCGTATTAATGTTTCCTTTCCTCTGTTTAGGCAATTCTCTGTTTATCCATTCATCAAACTCCTACCCATTCTTACTATGTCTGCTCAAGTTCTATCTGTTTTGGGAAGATTCTCCTGGCTGGCATGGAGTTTTTATATAGTATTTCTTCTGTCCTCACTTTCAGATATGCTGTCCACTGTACCTGGTACATATTTTAATTGCAGGCTCTTATAATACTTTAAAATATCTCCTTTTCTCTACCAAACTATAATGTCCTCATGAACATAAATCATATTTTTCATCTTTGGTTTTCCAAGACACTGTTTCATTTTGCTTAGGAAAAATGTCAACTTATATAATGTGGTTTAAAATATTTTGGTCAAGCATTAAACAAAAAAGGTCTCCGTCTTGCTTTAAAATTAGTTGAATTAAAAATACCTTACTTCTCAATCATTACATTCAGTTCAGATTTTCATGTAATTAGAAGATCTTCATATACTTAATAATATTTAGCTTTTGCCTTCATAAATGATTTCATCTATTTATTTTGGTTTTAATTTTAAATATTATTAATATTACCAAGAAGGAGCTCGTTTTAGGGATCTTTCTCTTTTTCGTCTTTTACTAGTCAAATTAATTCCAATCTTCTCCTTAAAAATCTAGGCTATAAAAATCAAATCCATAAAGAATGAGAGATGTTGCAGGGAAGTAGAAATTGTTCTTTGATCTCAAATACATCGGTCTTCTTGACCTTGTCAGGTGTTCCTTTCTACTTATGACATCATGAAACGAATTCACTGGACCATTTTGCTACATGTTCTGACCTAAACCTGAGCATAGACATTGTGATTGACATCTCAATAAATTTAGCTTCATCTGTAATTATGACTGCTTTTTCCTTTTAACAGGTTTTGTAAAATGACTAATTGAATTTTAGTTTAGAGTCTCTAGAGTACTCATTTGACAGTTTAAAATTATACTATGTTGTATTCTACTTTCAGTCTAGTACTTTCCACTGATGATAATGTAAATCACTATGCAGAGTCCCTTCTGTAAAATGCACACATTCTGTCTATCTAAGTATCCGTTTATGTCTATCACAAAAATAAAAGCCCTTTGTTATTAAATTAATGTGAAGGTTGAAGAAAGAAACCATTCCTCCTAGGTTGTAAAGCTTAGTGAGGCTGTGATTCAATAGTTTAAAAGCCCAACTAGGTATCAATTCTGCCCGCTTGTCAAATCCTCAGACTGAAATTTAGAGAGCAAATGGCATTACATGAAGAATGAATACCGAACAAGACTAATAAATGTGCCTGTAAATTAATGTATTATTTTTGGAACAGCGTATCCTTTTTTTAAATTTCTTTTATCCAAGAGTTTATAAATATAAATAATTAGCCAGGTTGTTAAAATAAGTTTTGTCTTCCTCACATATTTATTTGAAGAGACTAAATGTTTTTTGTATTCAATAGTGAGCACGCATAGGTCTCATGATTTTGTGCCAGGCTTCCTTCTGATATTGTGGCATATAGTGAAAAACTAATGAAATATTATATTTAAAAAATAACATTTGTTAAATAACATAATTTCAGCTAGATTTTTCTATATAGCAATAGCCCTTTAGTTTTCTAAATAAAGACTTACTCACAACTTACTAAATAATATTAGTATTCAGTATATCACATTTTAATATATCTAAGAAATTCCAAGGGAGTTTTTGTATTATCTTACTGTTTCTATTCGATAGTCTGTCTCATTGGGAAACTTAATCACTCATTAAAATGAGTGGGTGGCCTTGCAATCACCCTCTTACAGAGAGTTGATAATAAGGCATGTGTTTCTAGAAGATCATAATTGCTAAATTCTCATATATCTGAGTTAACAGAATTATTTGATAGCATATCTAATAGAGTCAAAATATGGCAGAGAGTGGTAGAATAAAGTATGTGCATATAATGTTGGTTAAGTGTTACAGCTAGTTTTGTTTATGTTAGAGGATAAAGCAAATCTGGCCAAAATGTTGGTTTATTCTGTTTGTCATCTAAGTTATTATTGTCTGTTAATACTAGCAAAGATACTGTGTTGTGGACCTTGCAGTTGTCTTAACCACCATTTGAGAGATGGGTTATAGTAGAGAGAAGAAGGGTAGGGTGGCAAGGAAAGAGAAGGAAAGGATAAGAGAATAACATAATGTTTAGTTCAGTTCAGTCGGACTCTTTGTGACCCCATGAATCACAGCACACCAGGCCTCCCTGTCCATCACCAACCAGGAGTTCACTCAAACTCATGTCCATCGAGTCAGTGATGCCATCCAGCCATCTCATCCTCTGTCATCCCCTTCCCTGTCCCCAATCCCTCCCAGCATCAGAATCTTTTCCAATGAGTCAACTCTTTGCATGAGGTGGCCAAGTATTGGAGTTTCAGCTTTAGCATCATTCCTTCCAAAGAAATCCCAGGGCTGATCTCCTTCAGAATGGACTGGTTGGATCTCCTTGCAGTCCAAGGGACTCTCAAGNCACTTTCTTCCATAAGGGTGGTGTCATCTGCATATCTGAGGTTATTGGTATTTGTCCCAGCAATCTTGATTCCAGCTTGTGCTTCTTCCATCCCAGTGTTTCTCATGATGTACTCTGCATATAAGTTAAATAAACAGGGTGACAATATACAGCCTTGGCATACTCCTTTGCAGGTATTATACTTTAAAAATATCAAAAATAAAATTTTCTCTGCAAACTTGTTACAGTTTCTTAAGTCCACTGAAGTTTTACCTGGACTACTTTGTTTCAAAGTTCTGAAATAATCGTACTTATTTTTTCCTTGAAGACAAAGTTACTGTCTTTTCTCTGGTACATAATAGGTCATCCCTTGGTTCATGGGCAACTCCACATAATGTCAAAAGTCTGTTTCAGAAAAGCAGATTTTCTATGTGAGATTGCTATATAACAAGAAGTCAATTTCCTGTTATTTTAAATGTGAAAATTTTTAATGTGTCATATTGCTAACCAAAATGCCTGATCTGTTAATTAANGTTCATGGGCAACTCCACATAATGTCAAAAGTCTGTTTCAGAAAAGCAGATTTTCTATGTGAGATTGCTATATAACAAGAAGTCAATTTCCTGTTATTTTAAATGTGAAAATTTTTAATGTGTCATATTGCTAACCAAAATGCCTGATCTGTTAATTAAAACGTAATGAAAAGACAGCAAGTATAATAAGTTATCAAAGTAGATGGTATAATGCTTGATGGAGATGTTGGATGGCATTACTGACTCAAGAGACATGAGTTTGAGCAAGCTTCGGGAGTTAGTGATGGACAGGGAGGCCTGGCATGCTACAGTCTGTGGGGTCACAAAAGTCAGACGTGACTGTTCGACTGAACTGAACTGAACTGACAATGCTTGAAGTTTTTTTTCTGATCCAAACAATTAATATGATTCAAATAAGTAAATATATTAGAGTTTCTTTGTATGGAATAGATTGCTTTGTATTCATTATATCTGCCCACATATCACCTGTAGTCAAACTGAACTTTTCAAAATACTCACACAATTCTGATGTTTTACTGTGTTTGAATGAGGCTTGCAACTGTTGTCACACGTAGTTTTCAGTCAGTTCAGTTCAGTTCAGCCTCTCAGTCGTGTCCGACCCTTTGTGACCCCATGGACAGCAGCATATCAGGATTCCCTGTCCGTTACCAGCGTTGGTGATGCCATCGATTTGGTGACGCCATCCAGCCATCTCATCCTCGGTTGTCCCCTTCTCCTCCTGCCCCCAATCCCTCCCAGCATCAGAGTCTTTTCCAATGAGTCAACTCTTCGCATGAGGTGGCCAAAGTACTGGAGTTGCAGCTTTAGCATCATTCCCTCCAAAGAAATCCCAGGACTGGTCTTCTCTAGAATGGACTGGTTGGATCTCCTTGCAGTCCAAGGGACTCTCAAGAGTCTTCTCCAACACCACAGTTCAAAGGCATCAATTCTTTAGCGCTCAGCTTTCTTCACAGTCCAACTCTCACATCCATACATGACTACTGGAAAAACCATGGCTTTGACTAGACGGACCTTTGTTGACAAAGTAATGTCTCTGCTTTTCTCTTAGTTTTATTTACATGCTATATTGATTTTTTGTGTGTGTGTGACATAAGCAAAAATTTTTTTAAAGTAAAAAATAATGACAAAAAACCTTTGAGAGATATCTTTATTAAGTTGGATATTAAAACAAAAGCTATGCTACTGATAAAAATGTTAACAAGGGAAACCTTTTGTGGGAACACCTGTGGATGGAATGTATCAGAATTTCATCTGAAGCTAGTTTGTCAGGACAAAGATTTTTTTTTAAATTTATTTTTTATTGAGATAAAATTGATTGATAATGTTATATGTTTCGTGTGTACACAATTATGTTTCTACTATTTACACTAGCCTGTGCTCACCACCAAACATTTATTTTCTCTCCATCTCTGTACAGTTGATCCCCTTTATCCATTTCGTGACCCCTGACCCCCAGGCTCTTCCCATCTGGTGACCACTATCCTGTTCTCTCTATCTGCTTCTTTGTTAAGACAAAAGTATAATTTTTAAAAAAGAAAAAAAGTTAATTTGAAATTCTTGATTCAGTTGTTGGTAAAGTGTAAGCTTGTTAGGGTATGCGTGTACTTCCTAAATTAGTAGCTGCTTCAACAAATATATGATTCTTCTCTGAAATGTTTAAGAAATAGATTCAGCATTAACTACAGAGAACATTTGGTATCCAATTTGTCTCCTGGTTCTAGTGTTTTACTCTGTTCCATACAAGGCTAAGAAGTAACAGAATTTTGTAGAAAGTAAAAATCTGTTTAAATTGTAAAAGGCTTGTGAATGTAACCCTATTGCTGATTTTGATTTTCAGTTTTGTAGCTTAAAACACTGATATCTAAAATTATGCTAAAGGATATGGTAGTATTCATAAAGTGATATATTTCTTGAAAATGAAGAGACTGATGCTTAAAGTTAAGAATAAAGTGAAAAAAATGCTACCATTAACTTTCATGCACTGTATTTGGTACATAGATCTGCAATAAATAATTGTTGAATGAATGAGTCAATATGAATGAACTTTTCTGAACTTTTTTTCTTGAAAGCATATTATCTCGAAATTAAAATTCTTTTTTCCTGAGTAAATAGAAAGGTTGATAATACTGATAAAAAAGAGGAAAGGGGGTGCTTTAAGATATTCTACTGCTAAACTCGCCTCTTAAAATATTTCTATGTAGATGAATGGAGTGGGTCTGGGTCTGAGTGGTTTTCCAACCCTGTTGTGTTTCCTCATTTTTCTATATGGAGAAATGATTGGTACTTATCATTTTTGTACTATTTTTTCATGGTTAACACTGTAATAATAATATTTTATTGTGTTATGTGTATGCTATGTGAAAGTTTTGGAATTTTAGATCTTTGCAGCAGTTTTGAAAGGTGATATTTTATATTGTTTTATTGTTTCACTTGGTTTAGTTTAGTTCAGTCACTCAGTCATGTTTGACTCCTTGTGACCCTATGGACTACAGTATGCCAGGCTTCCCTGTCCTTCACCATCTCCTGGAGCTTGCTCAAACTCATGTCTACTGAGTTGGTGATGCCATCCAACCATCTCATCCTCTGTCTTTCCCTTCTCCTCCTGCGTTCAGTCTTTCCCAGCATCAGGGTCTTTGCCAGTGATTTGGCACTTCAGGTCACCAAAGTATTGGAGCTTCCTCTTCAGCTTCAGTCCATGTAATTAATATTCAGGGTTAACGATTTCCTTTAGGATTGACTGATTTGATCTCCTTGCAGTCCAAGGGACTCAGTTTTGGAAGGTGATGTTTCATATTATGTTTTATTGTTTAATTTGGCTACTGAGAGTATAATTGTCACAACAAAACCTTGCTTGATGTCATAGGCACTGCTTTTTAATTTTTTTTTTTTACAGAATTACTCAGGTAGATTCATTGCCAGTGAAATCGAGACAGGGACTCCTTAGCTTGGTAGAGGTGACTATTTCTTCTGTTCTCTTTTACTCAAAACTAAAATCAATGAAGATAATAAGCCAGTGGGAAGAGAGGACTATTGCTCTTGTATGTCACATTCCTCACCATAAAGTCCAGGTTTCTTTCTAGTCACAGTGTTTATATAAACCATCTGTACTGA
The DNA here is from genome assembly GCA_006410615.1 of Neotragus moschatus. NCBI lineage: Eukaryota > Metazoa > Chordata > Mammalia > Artiodactyla > Bovidae > Neotragus > Neotragus moschatus. Next base: position 466,525 of record SJYA01001363.1, on the reverse strand, counting down.
AATCCATTTAAAAAATAGGACAGCTTTCATGTTATACTCTTACTTGTTGCAGGCTGAGCAATTTTTTTACTGAACCAAAGGCAGTGATATAGATGTTGTTTGGAATTTCAAATGCTAGATATCTGAGTTTAGAAAGTGGATACCTACAGGCCCCAAGAAATCATTTGAGTGGAATAAATAGAGAAATGAGTTGTCAACAAAAATGATTTATAATTTTTATATGCTGCTTTTAAATATTCACTACACTTTTTCTTGGACACTTGACTATATGTGCTTCTACTATAATACTGTACTGTAATAATATAATAATACTAGTATACCATAAAAGATATTTCCCTTTGTGCTCAATTTTTTTTATATTTTGACACGTGAAACCCCCAAATTCATTTATTGTAAAAACTGTTTGGATAGTAGCACCAGGCTAGTACCCTTAGTTCATCAAAATGAGTTTCCATTTAATCCAAAAGGGAGTTTATAGATTATCTCTGCTGCTGCTGCTGCTAAGTTGCTTCAGTGGTGTCCGACTCTGTGTGACCCCAGAGACGGCAGTCCACCAGGCTCCCCTGTCCCTGGGATTCTCCAGGCAAGAACACTGGAGTGGGTTTCCATTTCCTTCTCCAATGCATGAAACTGAAAAGTGAAAGTGAAGTCACTCAGTCATGTCTGACTCTTAGTGACCCCATAGACTGCAGTCCACCAGGCTCTTCCGTCCATGGGACTCTCCAGGCAAGAGTGCTGGAGTGGGGTGCCATTGCCTTCTCCAGATTATCTCTAGACCAACTTTTTATTTTCCAAATAGGATACTGTAGGAATAGGTGAACTGACACAGAAATTAGAGTAACGTGAATTCAGATACAGCTTCTATTGCTTGTTGTTTTGTCATGATACGAAACCTTTTTGAGCTTCCATTTTTTCATTTGGAATAATAAAACTCTCTCTTCTCTCCATCCCTACTTCCCTCCTTCAGCTTTTCTGTTCCAATGAAAGGAAATGTTTCTGCAGCATTTGATAGTATCTAGCGTGTAGTTGATACTGTTCTCTCTCTTCTTCCCTCTGGCCCAAGGTGACATGGCTGGTTAGTAATCTCATTAATCTATAAGAAATTGATTTGAATTTCTTTCACTTNAGCCCATAAATATGAATGATATAATTTTATAAACATACCTTAAGACATCAAATGTGTGTATGTGTGTGCGTAGGGAGGAGACAAACTGAATTAGGAGGGGTTTTTTTATTTGAACAAGAGCTCTAAACTTGATTTGCCTTCGCTGTTAATTTCCTTCATGATTAAAGTATGCGTTATCTTCAGTTTTTCAGTCTCTTTTGTGCTTTGGTTTTACTCTCGGTTTTTGTTGCTTCTGATTTTGAATGGTTTGTCTGTTTACCAGACTGTTGGCTTTAGAGGAAAGGGACTCATGTTCCCTATTTTTTGTTTAGTACTTATCTTCCCTCAGTGGAACAAAGTGCACAATTCTGGAGCAGATTTCAGAAACATGACACCCATATCCCTATGGCATAGGCCACACTAGGTGTGCACTGAAATGCAAGAGAAGAGCTATAACTTAAAAACATTTGAAAGAATTTCTAAGGCTTTTTAAAAAATTTATTAAATTTTCACAATCTGTACAGTTCTCAAAAAATATACGTTGAGCTTGGAAGAAGAAAATTTCTATTAAATTTAATCTACTAAATGTAATTATTTGGACATGCAGTACAACTAAATTTCTTTTAAATATCTACCTCTATGTCAAGAATTTAAGGATAAAGAATAGTTTTCACCTATAGCATTTTATTTTACAAGGTGAAAGGCAAAATTAAATCTAGACTTATCAGATCAGGGCCTGATGTATTTTGAATATCTTAGAGATGTTTATCCATACTGTGCTTTCTACTGAGGTTTTACTTAGAATGCTCAGTCTTTGAATCTTATTTACATACAGAACCTTTTATTTTCTCTTTAGAGCTCTTTGAAGTTAAACTGTACTTTGGAAAGATCCTCCTTTATAAAATCATTACTATTGCACTTCTGAAAACTGCATCTCTTCAGGGATATATAAGTAGGAAATGATTCAGTGAAACTTCAGTTAAGAGTGGTGGGACAGTGAGGAGGCAAAAATCAGTATATAAATGTAGTTTCCCGACAACTTTTTTTCCCTTGGTGAAATGCCTGCTATATCTTAAAGGCTGAAAGCTTGACTTGTGAAGTGATGGTGGAATTTAAATTGCATGCAAAGTCAAGGCTTTTTTAAAGAAAGTGAATTAAGCCAACTGTGCAGTTTAGCATTTTGGTGATTTTTGTTCTTTTGGAAAGAAGTGAAGAGTTTTATTTTTATATATTCTCTGAATAATGGAAAGATTTTCTGGTATCTGAATTTTAAATAGCATTATTGTAGTCTGTAATCTTATAGTACTTTGGACCAGGGAGTGCTTTAGAAACCTAGCTCAACTTCCTTACTTTACAGATATGATAATTTTAGTCCCAGAGAACTTGCCGTACTTGCTTGGTGAAGAGCATAGAGCTACTTAAAGTTAGGTTATAATAGGGATGGCTGGTACCTCACTTTGTTCCTGTGACTCTAAAGAGTTAAAGAAAAGGACTTCTGACTCAGATGCTCCTCATTCCAGTTACTGGGAATCTTGGATCAGTAGCACTTACTTTGTGTTAAAAATAAATTGGAAGTAACTTGAAAATAAAGATAAAGCTTCATGGGGGAAAATTAGGAATACTCAAAGGAAGCTACAACTAGTCAGAGGAAGCAACTGGTACAGACAGGATCTTGCTCATTGGCCTTGTCACAGATTTGCCTGCACTTTTGTTTTAATTTTTTNAAATAAATTGGAAGTAACTTGAAAATAAAGATAAAGCTTCATGGGGGAAAATTAGGAATACTCAAAGGAAGCTACAACTAGTCAGAGGAAGCAACTGGTACAGACAGGATCTTGCTCATTGGCCTTGTCACAGATTTGCCTGCACTTTTGTTTTAATTTTTTTAGCAGGAGTTAATTATTAAGGTACCTCTCTCCCTCTATTGGAATTGCTCTATCATGAATTGATTTTGTTTTGTTTGTTTAATTAGAGTAAGTGTGGATCATGGCCCTGCCTCTTTCTTTTCATTCCAGATCCCATTTCAGTTTATTTTCTTTGCTGTCACTCTAAAGTCAGTAATTCTCTCCTTCAGTCTCTGCTTGCTATTTCCCTGCTTATCCCCAACACCCTTCCTTTTCCATGTCTGAATTTCAGTGAAATTGATTTTACAATTTCCTGACGTTTGTAGATTTAATACCAGTAGCTTAAAAAATAAACAACAATTCTAGAATGAGATGACATCTGTGCATTTTGCATTGTTTTTGATTGTGAAAGTGGCGAAGGCTATAGATGTGCATTAGAGAGTAAAATCTTAAAAATCAGTTGCTGGATTCACTTTATTTTAATTGCTTTATAACATTGAACTCACGTTGTAACTCATTAAAGTGAGAATCTTTTTTTCTTTGCAAAGGTTCTCTCAAACTCTCAAGTAGGGCATTACTTTGTATTTTTTATAGTAGTTAATGGTTTCCATTTTAGTGCTGTTATTATGTTCTAAGAGACCTGCATTTGATGTAGAGCTCTAGTATTAATGAGGCCCAAGTTATGGGTCTGATTTATATATGAAACAAACTAGAAGGAGAGACAGTGTTTATTGCCATACTTACTATTATCATTTGTTTTAATATGGTCCTCTGTCAATATGACTTAGAGATTCAGCAAAGGGCAGTGGTAATCAAACTTACCTACTTAGACTCTGAGGAAGCTTAGAAAAATACCTGTGCTTGTTCTACCTGAGAAGGATTAAATTTAACTTCAGGGATATGGTTAAGAGTGTTGGTGTTTTTAGAAGCATTGCAGTATATCTCAGGGTAGAGAGTGTTGGATACAATAAGAGGATCTCTGAATTCACCAGGATTTGGCTTTGAGAAGTTAACTGTTTTGGGCCCAAGTGGGTATTCTCATGAGTGTGTTACAGAGCTCTAAAATTCTAGAATCCTGTGATATCTTGTTAATCTTTCTTTAAGTTAATGTTGTCAAACTGGATAGAATCAGTGATAGAAGGGCCTTGGATAATTTGGTATTGCTTATTGGCAATGCTGGAAAAACAGCAAGACTACCACATACAGTAGAATTGCATTTAATTTAACCATATATCACATCAACAAATATTTATTTAGGGCCTGCTGTGTATCAGACATGGGGTTAGAAAAGTGAACGAGAAAGCAAAATATTTTGCTCCTGTGGAGTTAGAGCCTGAGGAAGATGCCACATAACAACGACCAAAGTACTCTCTCTTTTTTTGGCCACACCAGGACATGTAGGATCTTAGTTCACTAACCAGGGATTGAACCCTCACCCCTGCACTGAAAGTGTGGAGTCTTCCACACTTGTTCCACAGCTGGACATCCAGAGAAGTCCTGGAAACCCCATCTAGTAGGTGCCACATAGCTCCTATCCTCCATCCACTCATCCCCAGCATGACTGGTGTTGAACAGTTGAGCATCAGATGAATAGTTGGCTTGGAGTTAGAAGTCTGCTTNGTCTTCCACACTTGTTCCATAGCTGGACATCCAGAGAAGTCCTGGAAACCCCATCTAGTAGGTGCCACATAGCTCCTATCCTCCATCCACCCATCCCCAGCATGACTGGTGTTGAACAGTTGAGCATCAGATGAATAGTTGGCTTGGAGTTAGAAGTCTGCTTCTGTGAAGACAGGTATCATCTGACAGTGGCATCATCTTCTGCATTTCATGAAGCTGATACTGTGAGCTGGAGGAAAGAAATGACAAGATGAAGGGAATAGCAGGGCTATGTTTGTTTTCTCTCATGCATGTTCATTGAGTCTAAAAGCAGGCAAACTGCTTTTAGATTATGGTGATTCTAATTCACTCTCTCTTCTGGTTCTTGAAATTAATTTGATACAATTTAAGTACGTACATGAGCTGCCTCCATATCGTCATGGTATATTATTATTGCTTTAAAGCTGCAAGGCACTGTGGACACAAAAGCTCTGGGGTCGGAAAGACTTGCTTGATTTCTCAACTTTATCTCCGGTTGTTATTAAGCTACCTTATATTTCTTTCGGCCTTTATTTACTCAGTCATCAGGTTGATAAGATGATGTCCACTTTGTAGGGATCTTTTCCAGGTTTGATATATGCAAACCCCTTAGTCTGGTACTTGGTGTATATATACAGATGCTTGTTGTTATTGTTGTTGTTTTAGTTGCTAAGTCATGTCTGACTCTTTTGCGACCCACCAGGCTCCTCTGTCAATGGAATTCTCCAGACAAGAATATGAGAATGGGTTGCCATTTCTTTCTCCAGGTGATTTTCCTGATGCAGGGATCGAACTCATGTCTCCTGCATTGGCAGGTGGATTCTTTCCCACCGAGCCACCAGGGAAGCCCATATGGATGCTTAGTGAACAGAAATATTTGCATTATTATGGAAAGGAACAGCAATTTTTATTTAATACTCTAAATCAAGAAGTAGGGCAGATATAAGAACTTCAGTATACCACAGCAGAAGAGATGTGTGACATAATTTGTGTAAATCCTTTGGTTTAAGATTTGAGTGTTTTAACTAAATCTGTTGAATTACTTAGAACTGCTTTGGATAGCTACAGTGTTTTTGCCCAAGTGATTCAAGCTTTCTTTTTTACAGACTTTTCCACAAAAGTGCCCCAATAGCTGTAATTTACCAGCTAGAGAGGTGGTGCTAGTGATAAATAACCTGTCTGCCAGTGCAGGAAATGTAAGAGACACATGTTCAGTTCCTGGGTGGGGAAGATATCCTGAAGAGGGGCGTGGAAACCCACTCCAGTATTCATACCTAGAGAATCCCATGGAGAGAGAAGCCTGGCGGGCTATGATCCATGGGGTCACAAAGGGTCAGACATGACTGAAGCAACTTCAGTCACACCCACAAAGAACTGATGAGAGTCATAAACTACACAGAAGCATCTAGGATTCATTTCCTTTCCCTGCTTATCTTAGGCTTCTTTGTTTGACCTCTTTGTGTGTTAGTTGCTTAGTCATATCCAACTCTTTGTTATCCCATGGACTGCAGCCCGCTAGGCTCCTCTGTCCATGGGATTTTCCAGGCAAGAAAACTGGAGTGGGTTGCCATTTCCTTCTCCAGGGGTTCTTCCTGACCCAGGGATTGAACCTGGGTCTTCTGCATTGCAGCCAGACTGTTTCCATCTGAGCCAGCAGGGAAGTGGGTCTTTGACCTCTATACTGACAAGTTTTTCTAATGGTAAAGAGCCAGTTCATCAGGTGTACTCTGTGGAAGGGGTTATCTGTCTACTCCTCAAATAACTCCAGTCTTCTGACTGATTGCATCATAGAGGAAATCTCCTGGCTTAGTTCTTCCATAATGTTTGGCAAAAAGATTCAGAAACTTGGAAAGCACTACTTTCTGTGGCTTGAGATATGGTGACAGGTATCACAGCTATAAAACTACTGATAGTTTCTTTTAGAGTACTTATGGATAGCTTAGAATTTGGGTACCAAAACCTGATTAGGGTTTAAACCAATCTTATCAGGTTTTCCCTGTTCTTGATTTAACTTAAACATACAGAACTCTTGTCTTGGAGAATACCCAACCTTGGAGCTAAGAAAGGGGCCTGTTCTCTCTGTTCTAAAAGACTGATATTGACAGGTTATGTAACAAACACATAATCACAGTCCCAGAGTGCCAAAACACTTAGTAGATGAAGTAGGCGCACCACACTAGTGGTTATGTACCATTGAAGGGCTTGGACACAGGAGTGTAAATGGTCACTGACTAGAATAAAAGCCATTTCCACTTCAGGTCAGTTTAAGACTTTGGAAGAACTTTCATCATCTAAATTTTAATTCCCTGAAAATATTTTCATTTTGCCAATAAATTTGTTTTTAGATAAATAATACCTAAAGTTTCCTTTCACCTCTACTTCTATTCAAGTGAAATAAAGCATCACATAACACATAAGACCCTTAAACTTTTAACTCAGAAATGACTTTTAAACTGAATATCTTGGATTGTTTCAGGCTCTGGAGATTTAGATATGATTGTTAGAAAAAATAAAATTGAGCTTGTGGATTATACCCAGATTAGAGCTTGAATTATGCCTATGATGCCTACAAGATTTTGTTCATGTCTGTGTTTACTTCCTGTAGCCTGTTTTGCTAGGTTCTACAAGACTTCCAGGAAATTGCAGATAGGTTTGAATCACATTATTTATTAGACATTGTTTGTCATTTTGGAAATACATTTAATGCAGATATATGCAAATACAGTGTGTTTATAATAACCTGTTCTCAAATTGGCCACTAACAATATAGAAGTATAGTTCATTATAATCACACGATGACTAGGAAAAGATGAAATCATTGATTCCATCACAGTGGTACCGTTTAATAAACTCGGATTTGGATATATGAGACAACAGGAAAATGAAAGTTTTTTAAAAAAATTGATTCAGAATATTAAAGACATTAAAAGCCTATGGGTCACCCTAAAAGGAAAGCCAGTATGTGGTAGAAATGATGTGACTATTCATTACTGCATTTAAATGAAAATGTGGATGTGTAAACTGTATTTGCATAGGTGCACTGAATAAGTGAGATAACTAATTCTTATCCATATCCTTTACAGTAAATGATCTAGGCACTGTTGCTCAGGAAGTGCTATTTGTTTGTTTAATTTGTTTTGAAGAAGTCAGTGATCATTATTGACTATTGAACAGCCAGTAATGCTTCTACTTTTCTTTTTCGAAGTTTACAAAAGCTTATCAAGATTTGTGAGATGTCTGTGAGAATAAATTGAACCTGTTTTCATGCAGGTGACAATCTGTTATGTGTTTCTAATGATATGTTTTTATAGTCATTCCATATTTTACTGCACGATATTTGTTGAATTCAGTAAAAGTAACGTAGACTTCTATAACTATCTGGCAAATTTATGTATGGATCATTTTTCCCCCATAATGGGACAAGAAGTAAAATATAATTGTTTGAATGCCATTTGCTTCTAAGAAATATGTAAAAATCTGAAACTTAGCATTGAGAGTGTTTAAGAAAATTAAGCCTCAAACAAATCCATGTAGCTCCATATCACAATCTTTTAGACTTTTATTATGTAACAGTACAAAATAAGTTTCCACATTTGAGTTACTATAACTATATAATAATGCAGTGATAAAATTTGAATATGATCTGTTTATTGTATAAATTGCTAGATATCTAATTTTGGAGAGTACAGAAACACCAAAATGTTTAGGTTTTTGCTCTGTTAATTACTTACTCAGGGCTTTGGTTTCCTTATCTTTGTAATGGAAGGAGGAACGGGTAAATAATTTCCTTCTATTTCTGAAATGCTGTAAATTTGATAAGGTAATGAGCCACGAAAGTGAGTATGGGGGTATCGTTGGAAGGGTGTTGGTTTTTGAAAAGTAGCATTTACAAACTTAAATTCTGGGCCTAAAGGAAGCACATAGGAAATTCTCCAGATTTACCAAAGGGAAACATCCTCCTTGATAAGTTTTCTGGGAACTGTTTGAATTATATCCCCTGGAGAGGGGAAAGGCTGCCCACTTTAGTATTCTGGCTAGGAGATTCCATGGACTGTATAGTTCATGGGGTTGCAAAGAGTCAGACACAACTGAGTGACTTTCACTTTCACTTAGAATTGTATTGTGAATATTTTTACGTCACCATGATTGACCAAGCATCCGTGGTAAAACTAATAGAAATGAATGGTGAGGAAACTGATCCCCATATAAAGAAGATGCAGTATTTATGGCTATTTCTAGTGAGACTGGGATTTATGAACGCCAGTATAGGGAGGGACCTGATGGAGGCCTCCAGATGTGCAGATAGGAATGGACACAGTTACTATTATACCAAGCATTTTAGAACAGTCCATTGTTGTGACTATCTTTTTGATTTTGGAGGGTCTTTTTGTTGAGCTAGACTAGATTATGTTATAGTTTATTTCTTACAAATTACATGTCTATAACAGTTCATTAAGAACTTTGTATTGATACCCAAGAGACCCATTCTGACTGAGGCTCTGCATTTTTGTAGTTACACCATTTGGATCACTGAACTTTCTGTATCTCAGTGATAAGAGAAGACAGTGACTAGAAAAATCTCCATTCAGCTGCTTTTTTCATTGATCAGAAAAGTCACATTACATCTTCTAACTGCAAGTAGGATGGGAAAATGTGGACAGCAGATGGAATGCTTGATGCTCATCACTGCTGTGACACAAAGATGCCACAGAAGCAGGTTGCCTGCCTCTTTCTACCTTTTAAGTTTACATAGTTGTACTAACTAAAACAAACTTGATTTTCATGTTGTATTTGCAGTGATTCTTCTCCTTTCTATCTTGGCTTCTCTTTTTGGTACCAGTTCTCTTTGATTTATGATGCCTATTTCATGATAATTCATTTTCTGATTTACAGTCATTAGAACACTGTCATCTCTGTTTGAGGGCAAAGTATGTGTACATTTACTGTGTACATTAAAATTATAGTTTTTACCTCTGGTATTCTTTGAATAATAATTTGCACACATATGTTTATGTATATTTATACACACATATATATGTTTATATATTTATACTCTATAATTTTTCTTTTTGCAATTCTGGCCTTAAGTATGGTTTCTACCTCTATTTATAAATGCAATTTAAATTTTAATTCAACGTTTAAAATTCATTTCAGGAAGCTTGGTAATTCAGGGGTTCTTAATCTGTCTTTTATATGTAGAAACCAAGACTGCCATTTTTCTTTAGGAAAAATTGCGCATTCTTTTCCTTAATTCTTCTCAGAGGTTAATGAGGAATTGGAGTTGCATTTAATAAGTGACTTTGTGTATAATTTCAATGATGTTTATAGATTCTTTTCAGAATAGTATATACTTAAAAGGACCTGATTATATCTATATTCTCAAGTTTACAAATTATGTGCACATAAGGTTCTGTTCTGTGCTCTAAAATATGAGAGATGGATTTAATAAAATCTGGTTTTTATCTTAGTGTGTTAAAATGTCGAGATAGTGTATGAGTGGGTGGGAATGAGCTGAAAACTATAAAATGTGTTATTTGCAGGGAATTTATTTGGCAAAATTATCTTTATTTAGATGAATTAAACAATTTAATGTTATTTAAATATGAAAAATGTTCCATATTTATTGAAAATTATACTTAAAGCATAATTCTCTGTGCTTAATGGCTCTCATAGAGTAAACTGTGTTACGAAAAACTAAAACGAAATAGTGGATAGTAGCTAGATCCTGTTTTTTTTGTTGTTTGTTTTGTTTTTAAATGGAGAAATAGAAGTTTAATTTCATGGAGGAAGACTGATAACCATTCCTAGGCACAAAATGGGAGAGCAGACTTTCTCATAGGCAAATATTTTTCTCTCTTGAGAGTAATTTTATGTGTATGTTTTGTCCACAACTACCTATATGTAGAGCTAAAAATTGTAGTGTTGAAATAAATTCTGGAATCCTTATAAACTGTGTTAGTTATAAAACATTCTAAATAACTGGAGAGCTAGTCCTTATAGACTTATATACTTGACATTTGCCTATGTTCATTTCAAGTACTTAATGGTACTTAATATGCTCTGAATTCTTAAGTGTAGGAAAGAAATAATAGGGGTAGTGTGTGTCCTAGTCCCATTTTCAATATTTCTAAAAACGTTTAAAGGCTGTTGTATATTTAGCTTGCAAATTTGTTCATTCTAGCAAACTATTAAAAGCCTTGGATATTTATTAAAATTGTATTATTTAAGAATTGTGAAATAAATTATTTCATGTTTCTCAGAGCTTTGAGATTGAGTGTGTTCAGGGTTGTATCACCATAGACACATGTTATTCAGAACTTTGAGTTATCAGTATTTATATATCTGAGACTAAAAAAATTGAGCACAGAAATGTCATATTAAAAACAAGCTCAGGCTAATTTTGGTCATACAGGGTGTAGAATAACATCACTATCCAACCCAGCTTAGTTTCTAAGACGTTAGTTTCATCAATGTTTATCTAAAAGCATAGACAAGCACACTGAAGTTTTATTGAGGCTTAAGTCAACATTAAGAGAATCACATGGGTTCCAAGAGATTATGAACATTTTAGAGAAGTAGTCTAGGAGTTCTGATAAGGGAAGTAGAAGATAGAATAAATTCGGAGGTGATAACTGGCTTCATACTTAACATCCATATTAGGTTAATATTTGATGTGTTTCTCAAGTGCTAATTAGTGATTCACATTGACATTATGTAATAGAAGCTGTCATCATGTCTTAATGTTCTTTGATTGAAGAAATTTCAAGAAGATGGTGTTGAATAGGTCAAAATTTTGGAGTCTTGTCTATACCTTTTACTGGCTCTTGATTTTAAGGCATTGCTTCATCATCTTGAATACAAAGATTAAGTGAGGGTTAAGTGAAATGATACATGGCAGGGCTATGCAGATGACATTACCCTTATGACAGAAAGTGAAGAAGAACTAAAGAGCCTCTTGATGAAAGAGAGAGAGGAGACTGAAAAATGTTGGCTTAAAGCTCAACATTCAGAAAACAAAGATCATGTCATCCAGTCGCATCACTTCATGGCAAATAGATGGGGAAACAGTGGCTGACTTTATTTTGGGGGGCTCCAAAATCACTGCAGATGGTGACTGCAGCCATGAAATTAAAAGATACTTACTCCTTGGCAGGAAAGTTATGACCAGCCTAGACAGCATATTAAGAAGCAGAGACATTACTTTGTCAACAAAGGTCCATCTAGTCAAGGATATGTTTTTTCCAGTATTCATGTATGGATGTGAGAGTTGGACTATAAAGAAAGCTGAGCGCCGAAGAATTGGTGCTTTTGAACTGGGATGTTGGAGAAGACTCTTGAAAGTCCCTTGGACTGCAAGGAGATCCAACCAGTCCATCCTAAAAGAGATCAGTCCTGAGTGTTCATTGGAAGGACTGATGTTGAAGCTGAAACTCCAATACTTTGACCACCTGATGCACAGAGCTGACTCATTGGAAAAGACCCTGATGCTGGGAAAGATTGAGGGTGGGAGGAGAAGGGTATGGCTGAGAATGAGATGGTTGGATGGCATTACTGACTCTATGAACATGAGTTTGAGTGAACTCCGGGAGTTGGTGATGGACAGGGAGGCTTGGCATGCTGTAGTCCATGGAGTTGCAAAGAGTTGGACACGACTGAACGACTGAACTGAACTAAACTGGGCTTAACAGTCTGGTCTTATACGTATTAGGAGATCAATTACTGTTGCTTGTTTTTCTGATAGTAAAGTGAACAAGCCCTGGGAAATAAGAGGAGTTTATTTTTTTAAACTTCATTAGATTTATGTTAAAATCATGGGAATTTTAAGAGATGTTCTTTTAAACATTTTTATTCTTAAAAGATCATGCATAT
>SJYA01001363.1:287288-453969 GCA_006410615.1 Neotragus moschatus | reverse complement strand
TGCCATTTCCTTCTCCAATGTGTGAAAGTGAAAAGTGGAAGGGAAGTCGCTCAGTCGTGTCTGACTCTTCGCAACCCTATGGACTGCAGCCTACCAGGCTCCTCCATCCATGGTATTTTCCAGGCAAGAGTACTGAAGTGGGGTGCCATTGCCTTCTCCGATATATACATTACCATGTATAAAATAATTAACAAGGATTTACTGTATTATTCTGTTTATATGTTTGGCCATGTGATGCAGCGTGTGGGATCTTAGTTCCCCAACCAGGGATCAAATCTGCGCCCCCTGCAGTGGAAGTGCAGAGTCTTAACCACTAGGCTGCCAGGGAAGCCCTTATATTCTTTCATTCTTAAAGAAGGAACCTCACAATCGATAAGTTCAGATCCAGCATCACCTGAATCGCCACCCCCACCCCCACCCCCCACTGCTGCTCTGAAGGTGGTTCTAGCGGGGTGGGGGGAAGGAAGGAGCAGTCACCCGACTCTCTGTTCAGCCGTGGTTGAGCCACTTCACAGCAGAACGGGGCTCTTCGCTTACAGATCTTGAGTAACAGCAGTGGAGTCTGCATCCGCATGTGCGGAGCTCAGTCGTGCCAGACTCTGAGGGACCACATGGACTGTAGCCCGCCAGGCTCCTCTGTGNAAGGAGCAGTCACCCGACTCTCTGTTCAGCCGTGGTTGAGCCACTTCACAGCAGAACGGGGCTCTTCGCTTACAGATCTTGAGTAACAGCAGTGGAGTCTGCATCCGCATGTGCGGAGCTCAGTCGTGCCAGACTCTGAGGGACCACATGGACTGTAGCCCGCCAGGCTCCTCTGTGCCTGGGATTCTCCAGGCAAGGATACTGGAGTGGGTTGCCATGCCCTCCTCCGGGGGATCTTCCTGACCCATGGATGGAACGCATGTCTCTTACGTCTCCCGCACTGGCAGGAGGGCTCTTCACCACCAGCACCACTGGGAAGCCCTGCAGTGGAGTTCAGCTGTGGTACAAATGATGAAGTGTGACTGGCCTCACTCAAGATGCTTAGGGCATTGCACACAGGATGTGAGAGGACGGCAGTGGTTCCCACGTGAACCCAGGCTCTGGACAGATTGCCTGGCACCAGCTCCAGCCTTCTCNAGCACCATTGGGAAGCCCTGCACTGGAGTTTAGCTGCGGTACAAAGGATAAAGTGTGACTGGCCTCACTCAGGATGCTTAGGGCATTGCACACAGGATGTGACAGGACGGCAGTGGTTCCCACGTGAACCCAGGCTCTGGACAGATTGCCTGGCACCAGCTCCAGCCTTCTCTCCTCCAGAAGGCTTCCTCAGAGTCCACGCAGTCCTTACTGCCAGCCGAGCTCAGACTTGAGCACCAGGAACCAGATACGTGGGCTTCCTTGGTGGCTCAGCTGGTCAAGAAAATCTGCCTCCAAGGGCAGGAGATGCAGGTTCATCCCTGGGTCAGGAAGACCCCCCTGGGAAAGGCAATGAATCAGACACACAGTGGCACTGTTGAGACTAAGCATCAGGGTGTCTGCCTCACCACTCTCAAAGGGCTCCTTGGCCTCTGTACAAATTTGACCACCTTCTTTCTCCTCGGGAACCTTTAAGCCTAATGGTTTTGAAGAGCAGGCAGCCGGAAGCTCTCTGCCTTCAGAGCAAAAGTCCCATCCCTTACAAGCCTAAAGGGGGATGATCTTCTGCTCATGCCTCTCCTTCACAAAAATCGATGCCTGTTTATCTTACATCAATATAATGAAATGGGCCATTAAAATGTCTTTTTTCCCCCCGAACAAAGAAAGGGAGCTTTAATAATGTATCTCCCCAGAAACAAGTACCTATGTTACCATCCTTCAAGAGGCTGATCTCATTCTCTCTTCCTGTCTCTCTCTCACACACACTGACACCTGGCACCATTAAAATTCTCCGCTGGATTCCTCTCAAAGTGATTACAGGGACATTAGTAAATTTAATAGAAACTGCATCTGATACTGGAGAAGGAACTAGCAACCCACTGCCGTCTTATGGGGTCGCACAGAGTCGGGCACGACTGAAGCGACTTAGCAGCAGCAGCACCAGCATCTGATACAAGCTAGGGCTGTACTAACAAGGGCAAGCCTAGACAGTTCTGGGACCTACAAGATTCCTCTGAACTCAGATACCGCCTTGATTTAACCAAAGAGAGCAGAAACCTACCTGAACGGGAAGTGACCACCTGGACTCAAACTTCAGAAGGCATGTCAGGATTTAACCTTATTTCAGAAGGATAAATGTCCTGCATGTTAACCTAACTCAATGTAAATGATGTCAGAGGTCACCTTTCACTGCAGTAGGATTTTTGCACTCTCCATTTTCCTGGAAAAAATCCAAAATCTTACAACATTTGATTTTTTAAAATGTTTCCAGAGGCAATTTTGTCATCTCTTTTTCATTCACAAAACTAAGTTGGAATTCACTTTATGCAGTATTTTTAAAATTGGGGGGATACGGAAACTCTTAAGGAAACGTATGGAAAAGACAAAGAGCAAAAGGTCTCTAAGAAAGTTTTAAAAATGAGCAGAGGGAGACTAACTCCACAAACTATTAACCATATTATAAGGTTAAAATAAACAAATCAGAGTGGCACTGATGAAAATATCCTTCATTAAATACTTTTATTTTGTCCAGTGACAATGTTATGTCAGGGACTCTCCACACCCACCCGCCTGCCCCAACATGGCCATTAGTAACTTGAGGTTTCTGAGTCTCCTGAGTCAGCACCAGTGCTTTCAGCCAAAAACAGAAGTTGAATGGTTGATCCTGGGCCAGGTCTGCAGTCAACTGTCCACAGACTGCTCATCCTGCCAGTGCTCAGCGCCTCTGGTAGAGATTATTCTGCATTTCTGGGGAAATTCCCTTCTCAGAGGGCTGTCTTTCACCTCTCTACCAGTCCCTAAGCTCTGTGGTCTCATGACTGATCTGTTTGCCTCTGTCTTACATGTCCTAGAAATCTTTGCTGCCCTGGCCTGCTGGTGGGGTCCTGTTGGATTTCCAGAGTTGCTATGTATTTTCTTTTTCAAAATATATACTCTTTTTAGTAGGATCGAGAATGAAGGAGAGGCTTTAAAATGCAGATTCAGCACACTTAAAACATATCTTTTATTGAAAAAAATTAAACTTTTTAATAACATTGTAAAAAATTTTATATTTTTAAATTTTAAAATATTTATAATATCTTTATAACATTTTAAATTATTAAAAATATTTTATTTTAAATTATTTTAAAATCTTTATAATAGCTTTATAATATTGTGCATATATCAACACGCATCAGCCGTAACTATACATATGTCCCCTCCCTCTTGCAATGGAAATAAAAACAAAAATAAATAAGTGGGGCCTAATTAAACTTAAAAACTTTTGCTGAAAGGAAAATTAAACAAGGTAAAAAGACAACCCTCAGTCCACTTTTTTTTTTTTAAGAGCTCTCCTGTGTTATGGCGTCAAACTGTGAATTGGAGAGTGGAAATGGGAGGAAATCAGAGGGNCAATGGAAATAAAAACAAAAATAAATAAGTGGGGCCTAATTAAACTTAAAAACTTTTGCTGAAAGGAAAATTAAACAAGGTAAAAAGACAACCCTCAGTCCACTTTTTTTTTTTTAAGAGCTCTCCTGTGTTATGGCGTCAAACTGTGAATTGGAGAGTGGAAATGGGAGGAAATCAGAGGGGAGAGAAGATTTTCCCTGAGGAATCCTCTCAAGAATAACCTCAGCGGTAGTGTGAAGTAAGGGTACAGCAGCCTGTGTAGATGGCTGGCAGAAGAAGGCTGGAAGCAGTTGACTCCAGCATCTGCTCAAACATAAAACCATTAGAACACATGTTCACAAATGAAACGCTACTACAAAACAATATTTAACATGCACTGAAATCTTATTACACATCAGGAACTATTTTAAGAGCTTCATGTGCACTGACATTTAATCCTCACAACTCTAAGAGGAAGGTACCACTCTTTTCACAGTATTTAGAAAGAGGGAAACTGAGGCACAGAGCAGTTGGGTAAATTTTTCAAAAGTCACACAGCTGGACACAGTAGAGCCAGGATCTGACCCAGATGGTCTGGTATTAAAGCCCAGCCTTAATCCCCGCGTTCCCTGGTGGCTCAGAGGTTAAAGTGTCTGCCTGGAATGCAGGAGACTTGGGTTCAATCCCTAGGTCGGGAAGATCCCCTGGAGAAGGAAATGGCAACCCACTCCAGTACTCGTGCCTGGAGAATCCCATGGAGGGAGGAGCCTGGTAGGCTACAGTCCATGGGGTCGCAAAGAGTCGGACACGACTGAGCGACTTCACTGCTCACTGCACTGCTTAATACCCGTGTTTCACTGCACAGCCTAGGACACCATCTCTCAGCCTGCAGTCTCTCTCCCACCCTTCTTACAGCAACCAGCTCTCTTGAAAGCATAACTTGTATTCTAACATTAGAAATGAAAACTCTGGCTTAGAGGGGAAAAACCCACCCAGAACATTTAACTGCTATGTTATCTAATCATCTAACAGTATAATCTGGAAATGAGTCCTCAAATAGATGAGAAAAATCTACAGCAGAGAAAGCATAAACTCCAACTAAAAGAAGAATTAGCTTCCAAGCGAGCAGTTAATATAGAAAATAAAATACTAACATAAGTATGATTTGTCTTTTCAGAGCAATACAAGGGGTTGTGTTCACATAAACCACACACAAACTAGAGTTCTTGGAGATTAAAAACACGGTTATTGAGATTTAAAGCCGATTATGTAACAGAATAAACATAACAAAAGATCAAATTAGTGAGCTGAAAGACTAAGGAATTCTCTCAAGACATGATAAACAAAAAAGAAGCAGTTACCGACTTGGAATCAAACTAGTGGCTACCAGTGGGGTGAGGAGGGAAGGGCAACATGGGGGAGGGGAGGGAGGTTCAAACTGTGTGTAAAATGGGCTTAAGGATACATTGCGCAACATGGGGAATAGAGCCAATATCTTATAGCAACCATAAATGGAAAATACCTTTAAAAATTACATTAAAAATAAAAAAAAAATTTTAAGATACAAGTACCTCCACCTTGCAGAAGGAAACAGCAACCCACTCCAGGACTCTTGCCTGGAGAATCCCATGGACAGAGGAGCTGGGCAGGCATTGGTCCATGGGGTCGCAAGATCGGACATGACTTAGGGACTACACAACCACCACCACCAACTCCACCGTACGGCAGCAAGTGATCCTCTTAATGAAAAAAAAAAGAAAAGATATTATGTAAATGCAAGAGCATACAAATATAAGGAAAAAAATGTTAAGATGGATGGAATCAGAAGTTTTATGATAGGCAGAATACCGGTTTCACAAAGATTTCCACATCCCTGGAATCTGTGAATATGGCAAAAGGGACTCTGCAGACATGATTAAGGATTCTGAGATGAAGAAATTTTCCTGGCTTACCCATGTGGGTCCATTGCAATCCCTAAAATCCTGATAAATTGGTAATAGAGTAGGCACAATTGCACTCATCTCACACACTAGTAAAGTAATGCTCAAGATTCTCCAAGCCAGGCTTCAACAGTATGTGAACCGTGAACTTCCAGATGTTCAAGCTGGATTTAGAAAAGGCAAAGGAACCAGAGATCAAATTGCCAACATCTGTTGGATCATCAAAAAAGTAAGAGAATTCCAGAAAAACATCTACTTTGCTTTATTGATTACGCCAAAGCCTTTGATGTGTAGATCACAACAAACTGGAAAATTTTTGAAGAGATGGGAATACCAGACCACAACCACCTAATCTGTCTCCTGAGAAATCTGTATGCAGGTCAAGAAGTAATGGTTAGAACCATGCATGGAATAANACATCTACTTTGCTTTATTGATTACGCCAAAGCCTTTGATGTGTAGATCACAACAAACTGGAAAATTTTTGAAGAGATGGGAATACCAGACCACAACCACCTAATCTGTCTCCTGAGAAATCTGTATGCAGGTCAAGAAGTAATGGTTAGAACCATGCATGGAATAACAGACAGGTTCCAAATTGGGAAAGGAGTACGTTAAGGCTGTATATTATCACCCTGCTTATTTAACTTATATGCAGAGTACATTATGCAAAATGCTAGGCTGAATGAAACACAAGCTGGAATTAAGATTGCCAGGAGAAATATCAATAACCTCAGATATGCAGGTGACACCACCTTTATGGCAGAAAGTGAATTAAAGAGCCTCTTGATGAAAGTAAAAGAGGAGAGTGAAAAAGTTGGCTTAAAGCTCAACATTCAGNCTGTGACCACTGCTGAGTTTTGCAAATTTGCTGACATATTGAACTGTCTCTTATACACATCTTATTTAACTTATATGCAAAGTACATCATGAGAAATGCTGGGCTGGAAGAAGCACAAACTGGAATCAAGATTGCCAGGAGAAATATCAATAACCTCAGATATGCAGGTGACACCACCTTTATGGCAGAAAGTGAATTAAAAAGCCTCTTGATGAAAGTAAAAGAGGAGAGTGAAAAAGTTGGCTTAAAGCTCAACATTCAGAAAACAAAGATCATGTCATCCAGTCGCATCACTTCATGGCAAATAGATGGGGAAACAGTGTCTGACTTTATTTTGGGGGGCTCCAAAATCACTGCAGATGGTGACTGCAGCCATGAAATTAAAAGATACTTACTCCTTGGCAGGAAAGTTATGACCAGCCTAGACAGCATATTAAGAAGCAGAGACATTACTTTGTCAACAAAGGTCCATCTAGTCAAGGATATGTTTTTTCCAGTATTCATGTATGGATGTGAGAGTTGGACTATAAAGAAA
Source organism: Neotragus moschatus (assembly GCA_006410615.1). NCBI lineage: Eukaryota > Metazoa > Chordata > Mammalia > Artiodactyla > Bovidae > Neotragus > Neotragus moschatus. The sequence goes on along the minus strand of SJYA01001363.1, from coordinate 447,164 downwards.
GCTGAGCGCCGAAGAATTGGTGCTTTTGAACTGGGATGTTGGAGAAGACTCTTGAAAGTCCCTTGGACTGCAAGGAGATCCAACCAGTCCATCCTAAAAGAGATCAGTCCTGAGTGTTCATTGGAAGGACTGATGTTGAAGCTGAAACTCCAATACTTTGACCACCTGATGCACAGAGCTGACTCATTGGAAAAGACCCTGATGCTGGGAAAGATTGAGGGTGGGAGGAGAAGGGTATGGCTGAGAATGAGATGGTTGGATGGCATTACTGACTCTATGAACATGAGTTTGAGTGAACTCCGGGAGTTGGTGATGGACAGGGAGGCTTGGCATGCTGTAGTCCATGGAGTTGCAAAGAGTTGGACACGACTGAACGACTGAACTGAACTAAACTGGGCTTAACAGTCTGGTCTTATACGTATTAGGAGATCAATTACTGTTGCTTGTTTTTCTGATAGTAAAGTGAACAAGCCCTGGGAAATAAGAGGAGTTTATTTTTTTAAACTTCATTAGATTTATGTTAAAATCATGGGAATTTTAAGAGATGTTCTTTTAAACATTTTTATTCTTAAAAGATCATGCATATCTCAAACAACTTTTTCTATTATAAAAACTGTAGAATCTTACCTTGAGCAACAAGATGATAAGCATGGTTATAAGCAGGAATATACAGATGATTATAAACATGCTTATATTTGAAGGGAAATCAGACATTTCTGTTTACTTTGGATAAATGCATGTTAATGAAGAAGGCTTTCTCTTACTTTGAAGCACTCAGGAAGCAGTGAATTTAACCACAACAATAGAAAATGTCTGTGAAAGAGATGAGCCTTCTCTTGAGTCTAGACTAAAGGATAATTCTAGTTGAGCAATCTATTGAAATATTACTATGTAGCCTATGGCTAATTCCTTACTCATCAGTTGAGTAGTAGGCAGACACTCACAGATCTGCTTCAGATATTTTTGTTGACTTCCAAACACACACATTTTCACTTTTGGATGGCTAATAAATGTTATAAAAATTGTATTCTTTAGGGAAAATTGCAGTATACCACTATATAGAGAATAATAGTAGATTTACTCAAAGATAGAACAAATGCTTTTTAAATCAAATAAAATGAAACTGTTAATAAATTTATAGAGTATAAGTACTATTGCAAATGTAAAACAAGACTTTTTGCAGTCTATTGAAATGCATGATTCTTAAATATTTAATCTTGTGCACAAAATACAATATAGTAATCCATGAGGCACAAAATGCAAGCATAAAATAAATGAAATAATATCATGTGGCTATCAAACTGGAAAATGGAAACAGTTTCTTAAAATTAACTGTTTCCTACTTGATAAAACTCTCTGAGGTTCAGCAAGGCAGTGATTTTTCTAGTGTTATATAATGCTTCCTTTAAGTTATCCACCATTTGTTTTCTTGGACTGCCAGGGATGGAGCAGGTACAGAGTACTAGGAAATCACGTTCTTTTTCAAAGTGTCCAAGGGCCCTGTACACCAGAATTTGGGGGGGGTGCTTATTTCAAAAAGGAGACTCCTGGACCCAAACTTCAGAAATTGTGCTTATTGATGAGCACAACCATTGTGTTGGGTGGTTGCCCACCAATTAGAATCCTAAGCCACATTTGAGTGCTAATACCATGGGAAGCCTGTACCTAGTGAGGCAAAGATAGTGTGCTGTGTGCATAACATATCCTTCCTAACTAGCTCACATGATGGAAATCATGGTGACTCAGATCGTAAAGAATCTGCCTGCAATGCAGGAGATCTGTGTTCACTCCCTGGGTCAGGAAGATCCCATGGAAAAGGAAATGGCTACCCACTCCAGTATTCTTGCCTAGAGAATTCAATGGACTGAGATTCCTACTGGAAATCTGGTAGCCCTGGTGGGCTACATTCCGTGGGGTTTGCAAAGAGTCAGACATGACTGAGCGACTAACACACAAAGACGTTTATCCATATGTTTATCACTCTTCCCACTTTTCTCCTGCCTTCAGATCTGAGCAGTCTATTATATTTTCAGGAACTGCTCTTCCTATCAGAGATATATTACTGCTTTCTAGCTTCTACCTGCAGATACTTAAAAATTGAAACAAGCAACTCATTTCGTATTGTCTTTCTGCCTACCCATGTGCTGTAATGATGCACTGGATATTTTTGTCATTCAAATGAATAAGAGTTCTATTTGCATGATTTATTAAGATTATTGTTTGCTTTGAAACAGCAGACTGAATCTCACTTTCAGGTAATTTGATACTAAGGACAGTTTAGTGCCGTTAAGTTAGTCCACTGTCCAGTGAGAATCTCTGGTAGAGTAAATTTCCCAGTCTTTGGGAAATGCCCCAGAGCTGTGCTTGAGGTTACTTCTTTCATCTTTTTCTTATTTTTCTGCTGTGCCTGAAACTTAGGGATGTGCAACCCCTTCTACTAACATTTCTTTGTGGTTGGAGCAGTGTTTTCATTCAACTGCTCACACCTGGGTTATTCTGAATAGATAGAAGGTATTGAACTCTTCAGGTGCCACAGAAGCTTCAAGGTATGGTGCAGGAAGAGGAAGGAACAAGTTGCATAGAGATATATGAGAGAAGCCCTCTCCACTGATGGTGTCTGAATGGGATTGTAGGCTCTTGCCTCAACCTGCCCTTTCTTTCAGGACTAAGGACCTAAGTCATAGTAAACCGAGATTATCATGGATCAAGTGAAATTTGGTCTCTGCTTTGTTACAGCTGCTTAGATTATCACTAGCTGCTCTTACTACTCAACTTCTGAATAAGTAAACCTCTTTTGATGTATTTGAATATTTAAAGTTATAAAAACACACTGAATTTAACTTTCAGAAAAGTTTACAAGTCTGAAATAGATTCTTAATTGATGCAGGCTCTTTGAGTGGATGAGTTCTCTATGAGGGGCTTACAGGTGGCGCAAGTGGTAAAGAATACATCTGCCAATGTAGGAGACTCAGGGTTTGATCCCTGGGTTGGGAAGATCCCTGGAGAAGGAAATGGCAACCCACTCCTGTATCCTTGCCTGGAAAATTCCATGGACAGAGGAGCCTGGCAGGCTACAGTCCATGGGATCGTAAAGAGTGGGATGCGACTGAACACACACACATAAGTGACATTCTCTATTATCATTCATGTATTTCACAGAAATTTCATGAGAGTAGGCATGGCAAAGAAAGATGATCGTATGGCTATATAACATCACTACTAGTTATTATTAAAACTTGTAAGTACTTTATATACTCCTAAATGTGATGCTGCATCTTAAATTTCTAAAAAAAATGCACTGATAATAGAGATTTATAATCGTTAGGCAGACAGACATAAAGAATAATTTCAGTATAAAAAGATGTATTACCAGTATAATATGATCAATACTAAGTTAATTATAGTAAAGTACTTGAATGGAAATATTGTATCATTTTTCTCTCATTTTGAAAAATAAAGACAGTTGCTGTTGAATATTTATAATTTGTAATTATAATTATGAATGATAATTATGAATATTTATAATTATCTAAGGATGCATATTTATAATTATTTGGGTTGTGTTGCTCTCTTTTTCTGGTTACAGAAAGCTATTCTATAAATATAAGTAGGCTCAGGCTGGGAACAGTGTGTACTGTGGCAGTGTCCAGAGATGCTGAATTCTTATCACACATGGCGGGACTAGGTATCTGCCTGCTGAGGCTCCCTACATAGGGTGTGAAAGAGATTTCCTTCTCTCCTTGCTCCTTTCCTTCTCCTGCCTTTCTTGCCTTCTAGGAGAAGTGACTCCTTAGATCATGTTATACTCTTCGTAAAGGGCAGTTAGAGATCAGAGGTCCGTGATCTCTATTTTGCCTTTTTTTCTACTGCTTAATATTGTGATATCAAATGAGAATATTAAAATATGAACTCTGATCCATGGCTACTTAAATAGTTTCTAAGTAACGACTACGGAATGAACACATTTAGAGTCCAGATTTAATAGCATGAGAGAGGCTGCCTTGCGTTGTTTTGTTCTATAATTGCAGGTACAGGCAAAGAAAATACGGAAGATGAAAAATGTCTCAGTTCTTAGTTTATGAGGGATGGATCCTTGCACCCTACCTCTCTCTCAACACTTCTGGGCTCCATCTCATTTGTAGATTGTGTCTAGAAATTTTAAACATTCTTAATTTCCAAGTCCCAGCTTCACCATGAAGTACTACTCTTACGTGAAGTACTGAAATTCACATTTCTTTATTCTTTCTTTGAAATTTAGCATCTCTGCCCTTTTTAGATTCAAAAACTATGCACCATGTTAGAAAATGCATGAGGCTAAAGTGGAGTCAGAAGTCATAGTTTATAATTTCAACTCTGATCTTGGTTATTATCTTTGTGACACAGAACCAACTGAAATATTTCTAGACTTACATTGTGCATATGATTTTGTAAAGTGATCTGAAGTAGAAATATGGATTCAGGTATCATCAGCACAAATTGATGTGTGGAAGATTGCCCATGAAACACTGGAATTTCTGTTGTGAAAAAAGACACTCAGATGAAAATATTTAATTGAGGGATCAGCAGAGAAAGGACTGGCCTTAAGGAAACTGAGGCGGATCATCAGAGAGGTAACAGGAAAAATAGCAATATTTGTGTCAGAAGTACAAGAATTTCAATAACACAGAAGGTAAATTCCTCCTGTTTCTATGGGAAGATGTACAAAAATGAGAAACATCCTATATGCATGCTAAATCGCTTCAGTCGTGTCTGTCTCTGTGTAGTCCTATAGATTGCAGCCCACCAGGCTCCTCTGTCCAGGGGATTCTCTTGGCAAGAATACTGCAGTGGGTTGCTTTGCTCTCCTCCAGAAGATCTTCCCCACCCAGGGATTGAATCCTCATCTCTTATGTCTCCTACATTGGCAGGCTGGTTCTTTACCAAGAGCTCCACCTGGGGAGCTCCAATAGATTCATTATTAAGGACTCAATGACCATGGTGGAACTAGTTTCACCTAGAGAAGCGGACAAAAAAACAAGGTTATGGTGAAGTGTGCTCACTATGCAAGTGAACGTGTGGCTTCAATAAGCTTAGGTGGAAACCGGGAGAAAAACAGGAGATAGAAAGGCATCTAGACTGAAATGAGGGGCTGTTGTGAAAATGGAGGAGGTCGTGTGCAGGGGCTAATCCGTGGAGAAGGACAGACTAAAGATAGAAGAGAGAATGGGTGGCACTGTTGGAGGAGAGAATAGGGAAGGAAGTGAGGTCCTGCACCTGGAGAGCAGGCTTAGCCTTGAGCAGTATGAGTAACACCTGTGGGTTAGGTGTTTCTCCCTTTGGCTCAGTTAAACACATTGTGGGGACTGATTCTCTTGTATTGACTTTGCCCCAGGCTATGTGCCTTTTGGCTTCCCTGGTGGCTCAGAGGTTAAAGCATCTGCCTGCAATGCGGGAGACCTGGGTTTGATTAGTTGACTCACCGATTTCTATCATCTTTAGAGCAGATGCTTTGAGAGTGACCAGGGGAAAAAAATCAGCAATCGTCTCACCCACATTATGAAATTACAGCAGAAAAAAATGTTTTAGAAAAACTGGGAACTTAAGTGAAATATGTTTTTAAAATTTCCTTACATTCGTTTTCTTTCTTTTCCAGTTGTTATAATTTTACAATACGATACGTACACATACACACTCACACCTTATTACTGTTAGAGACAGGCTGCTCTGCACACACTGCTGCTGCTGCTACTGCTAAGTTGCTTCAGTCGTGTCCGACTCTGTGCGACCCCATGGATGGCAGCCGACCAGGCTCTGCCGTCCCTGGGATTCTCCAGGCAAGAACACTGGAGTGGGTTGCCATTTCCTTCTCCAGTGCATGAAAGTGAAAAGTGAAAGTGAAGTCGCTTAGTCGTGCCCATTTCTCAGCGACCCCATGGACTGCAGCCTACCAGGCTCCTCCATCCATGGGATTTTCCAGGCAAGAGTACTGGAGAGGGGTGCCATTGCTAGGCCCTCTATAAATATTTGTGGATTGTGCCTTATGAAAGGCATTAGAAAACCTTTCTTGGATAAAATTGGAATGAGAAAATACAAGACTGACAGTGTCCTATTTTAAGTATTTCAATTCTGCTATTTTAAATTTCAAATAATTTGGACATCATGGATATAAGTGTACTTTTCTATAGTCTTTGGTAAAACAGTTTGCTTAGCAGCTTCAGCCTATACTGTTTCACTTTTGTAAACAACATAATTTACTGAACTCAATTGTTCTGAGTGCAGGTGTAGGAAAACTCTTTCATTTCACAACATAACATTTCCAGGGTAAACACTGGAAAGAGTTTAAAGAGAGAATGTTTAAGCAGTGTACAATAATGAAGTCAATATACCTTTAAGAATTTCAGAGTTAGCTGTTACCATAAGGATAAAATATTTTTTTGTTCCTGTAAAAGTAGTCTTAACCCTCCAGTAAAGTGTTAAATTCATTAAAATGTCTGCTATGCTTAATTTCTATTAAATATTTGCCAGTGAAATAGCTATACTTGTTTTAAAACATGCTATAATTTGGACTTAATTAATTCAGACTGACCTTGACTGGCTAAGGGCTCACCATTAGAGACTGAAAGCGTGTGATTAAAGAGCAGTTCAGAAGAAAATAGTCTGGGCTTGAATCTGAGCTCCATCGTATACAGCAGCTATGTAATCTTTTGTTAGTTTAACTGTCTAGGATTCATGTTTCATATGAAACAGGACTAATAGTACCTTCACATGGAATGAGTTAAAATTTATGAAGCGCTTAGCACACTGCCCTCTTCTTTCTAATGATGGTAGTCATTATGGTTGCTGTTTGTATTGATTCCTGTGTTAGGTAGTAACAGAAAACTGAATAAAAACAATAACACATCCAAAATATATTATGTAAAGAAGTGCACTCTATAAGAACGAGTATCCTAGGAATCTCATTTTGTTCAGAGGAAAACCATTTCCATATGTAGAGAAAACAAATATGTTAAAATGTAAGTAAACAGTGATTATCTCTGGGTGGTATGGTTATGAGTGCTTTTAATTTTAACTTTTTTTGCATTTTTTCATATTTTATACAAGTAATGTGTATTACTTTTGTAAGATATATTCAGCAAATGGTTATAATACACATCATTCTAAATATGAAATATTTGGAGATTAAATGCAAAGTTTACAAGAGTATAAGATGAATCTTTTTATATTTGGGATGCAATTCCCTTTTTAAAAAATGAAGTACATTCTGGATTTAATCAATGAACATGGTAATTAAGTGGGCATTTTTAGCAGATTTTACATTCTGGGATAAGATTCTTTTGCCACCCTGCAGCACACTTTTGAGATGGCTCATTGTTAGTCAGTGGGTGTTTATTCAAGACATGAAAACCAGCATTTTAGCATGGAAATTGCTGGGTAAAGAAGAGTAAAATTAAAATAAGACAAAAACCAAACAAAACTCCACCAAACCATATACAAATTATTTCTGGAAGGTTTTTTGTCTCTTACTTTATTAACAGTAGATCATCATGAGATGATTTTAAGCTCCAGAATGTGGGTAGTGTTCTTTCACTAGAGTTCAGCATAAACATGGTTATTAATATCATTATGACTGTGTTCTGTGGTTCCTTTTCAGGCTTATGTGTTTTTTATCTTGAGAATTCACATTTATTGGGAACATGTGTCACAGCCTCTCTCAATAACTACTTAAGGAGAGAAAAAGGATGAAGCATTTTTTGGCAAGAATGCCTAGAGAAGTAGAGGATCACATACTAGTTGGAATAACTTCAGGCAGTCTTTTCTTGTACTGCTGTTCAGCAGTCCACTGGCCACATGGTCAAATTTGTTACTCCGGTTTATTTGTTGTAATTGCATAAAACACAAACTTTACTTAGGTGGTCAGCCCACAGATCACTATGTAAGTAACATATGTGTATCATGATCAGTGACAATCTTTTCCCTTCTTTCAAAATCTGTTGGTGAGCCATTGCTGCTCATTGTTTTCAGTTCAAGCACACGGCAAGTAGGTAAGTTATGTTGTCTCCTTGCCTCCCTCTGACCAACCTACATGACATTTAATATAAATGGGTTATTTAAGAGTAAATTGTCTGGCAAAGATGAAAGCACAGTGAAGAAATAGAAAGTGATAGTGCTGCAAGTAAAGTCTGAATCGAAACTAAATGGAGTTAATAGAAAAAATTGCTGACCATGGAAATGTTGACCTTCCGGCTCTTTAGGAGACCAGATATGTGGCCAGAGAAATGTACTGCAGGAGACTATTTTGTTGTAAATGAGAAAAGAGGTTGTGATAGTAAAGGAAAAGATGTCCCAGATGTGATACCAGCAAAATACTCAGATTAAAGGAATTTTTGTAGTTATTTCACTGACATTGCAGGTGGATTCTTTGCCAGCTGAGCTACCAGTTTCTGACACCAACAAATTATGATGATATCAATCATACATTGTGAAAACAAACAAAAAAATGCAAACTTATTCATATATAAATATAACCATAAATATATAATTATTTATATATTAATATATAAATATACAAATATAATCATTTTAGGGCTTCCCCTGGTAGCGCAGCTGGTAAAGAATCTGCCTGCAATGCAGGAGACCCCTGTTTGATTCCTGGGTTGGGAAGCTCTGTTGGAGAAGGGACAGCTACCCACTCCAGTATTCTTGGGCTTCTCTAGTAGCCCAGATGATAAAGCATCTGCCTGTAGTGAAGGAGACCTGGGTTCTATCCCTGGGTCAGAAGGATCCCCTGGAAAAGGAAATGGCAACCCACTACAGTGTTCTTGCCTGAGAATTCCATGGACAGAGGAGCCTACTGGGCTACAGTCCATAGGGTTGCAAAAAGTTGGGCACAACTGAGCGACTAACACACAACACAACACATGGCGCTTTATGGAGGCATAAATAGTTGTTAGCTCCATCTGTAAGATTTATGAAGAAAAACAAGCACTGTTTAAACTACTTTTAATAATTTTACAGTTCAGTTTTAATTCTGAGATAATTGTAGATTCTTGTGAAATTTCAAGAAATAATAGAGCTCTTTTATGTCTTTCATTCATTTCATCTTGATGATATCCTTTTACATTGTGTGTATCTGTGGTATAGTAGCACAACCTGAAAAATTACATTGACACAATCTGACCTTATTCACATTTCACCAGTGTGAAATGAACTTATATATGAACTTATATATATGTGTGTGTGTGTTCATGTGTGTATCTGTATGAACTTCTATGCAATTTTATCAAATGTGTATATTCATATAATCACCAACATGGTCAAGATATTGAACAGTTTTGTCATAACAAGGATCCTACAGGCCACCCTATTATAGTCCTATCTACTTTTCCCTGACCCTTCATCAATACCCACTGGAAACTACTAATCATTTGGCTTCACTAATTTTTTCATTTCTAGAATGTTGTTGTGTATGTATGTGTGTAGTTATCGTATGTGTGTGTGTGTATTTTTGAGGTAGGCTTTATTTCACTCTGCATAATTTCCTTGAGATCCATGCATATTACTGAGTGTGTCTGTACTTTCTTTTTATTGCTGAGTAGAATTCCATAGTATTTATGTACCAGTATTTCTTTAACCATTCTCTCATTGCAAGACATTGTTGTTGTTTGGTATTTGGCTGTTATGAATGCTGCTGCTGCTGCTGCTGCTGCTAAGTTGCTTCAGTCGTGTCCGACTCTGTGCGACCCCATGGATGGCAGCCCACCAGGCTCCCCCGTCCCTGGGATTCTCCAGGCAAGAACACTGGAGTGGGTTGCCATTTCCTTCTCCAGTGCATGAAAGTGAAAAGTGAAAGTGAAGTCGCTCAGTCGTGTCCGACTCTTAGCAACCCCATGGACTGCAGCCCACCAGGCTCCTCCTTCTATGAGATTTTCCAGGCAAGAGTACTGGAGTGGGGTGCATTGCCTTCTCTGGGCTGTTATGAATAAAGCCACTAAAAACATTTTTCTACATGATTTTGTATAAATGTAAATTTCTGTTTGTTTTTAAATATAAATACTTGAGTGTAGTTGCTGGATAGCATGGTGGATGCATGTTTAGTTTTGTAAAACATGGTCAATCTGTTTTGCAAAGTATCTGAGAAATTTTATATTCCCACCAGTAGTATCTGAGAGATGATTTTTCTTAGCATCCTCTCCAGCACTGAGAGTTAGCACTATTTTTTAATTTTAGTCATTCTGATTGTTATTTACTGATCTCATTGTGGTTTTAATTTGTATTTCTCTGATGGTTGGTAAGACTATTTTTCATGTGTTTATTTGCTGTCTCTAAAATGTCTTCAGTGGGGTGTCTCTTTCCCCTTTTTAAGTTGGATTCTTAAGTGTAGGGTTGTTGATGTCCTTTACAAATTTTCTCAACAAAATTTAGTATTTTATATTTGAGTGTACTAAGCAATTATTAGTTTTACTTTTTTAATTTGGCTGTAAACTTATGACTGAAAATAAGAACAGAGTTTTGACATAAATTTTTAAAGAACCTCTGAAAGTGAAAGTAAAGTTGCTCAGTCGTGTCCGACTCTTTGTGACCCGTGGACTCTAGCCCACCAAGCTCCTCCGTCCATGGGATTCTCCAGGCAAGAATACTGGAGTGGGTTGCCATTTCCTTCTCTAGGGGATCTTCCTGACCCAGGGATGATCTCAGGTCTCCCACATTGCAGACAGATGCTTTAGCCTCTGCACCACCAGGGAACACAAACTTAAATTTCCTTGTTGATGATAAGGATCTATTTGGACAGATTTAGGTTCAGTTCAGTTCAGTTCAGTTGCTCAGTCACGTCCGACTCTTTGCGACCGATGAACTGCAGCACACCAGGGCTCCCTGTCACCAACTCCCGGAGTCCACCAAAACCCATGTCCATTGAATCAGTGATGACATCCAACTATCTCATCCTCTGTCGTCCCCATCTCCTCGTGCCCTCAATCTTTCCTAGCATCAGAGTCTTTTCCAGTGAGTCAGCTCTTTGCAACAGGTGGCCAAAGTATTGTAGTTTATGCTTCAAAATCAGTCCTACCAATGAACACCCAGGACTGATCTCCTTTAGAATGGACTAGTTGGATCTCCTTGTAGTCTAAGGGACTCTCAAGAGTATTCTTCAACACCATAGTTCAAGAGCATCAAATCTTCAGCACTCAGCTTTCTTCACAGTCTAACTCTCACATTCATACATGACTACTGGAAAAACCATAGCCTTGACTAGATGGACCTTTGTTGGCAAAGTAATGTCTCTGCTTTTCAATATGCTGTCTAGGTTGGTCATAACTTTCCTTCCAAGGAGTAACTGTCTTTTAATTTCATGGCTGCAGTCACCATCTGCAGTGCTTTTGGAGCCCTCCAAAATAAAGTCAGCCACTGTGTCCACTGTTTCCCCATCTATTTGCCATGAAGTGATGGGACTGGATACCATGATCTTAGTTTTCAGAATGTTAAGCCAATTTTTTCACTCTCCTCATTCACTTCCATCAAGAGGCTCTTTAGTTATTCTTCACTTTCTGCCATAAATGTTATGTCATCTGCATATCTGAGGTTATTGATATTTCTCCCAGCAATCTTGATTCCAGCTTGTGCTTCCTCCAGCTAAGTGTTTTCATATTCTAGGATGTCTGGCTCTAAGTGAGTGATCACACCATCGTGATTATCTGGGCTGTGAAGAACTTTTTTGTACAGTTCTTCCTTGTATTCTTGCCACCTCTTCTTAATATCTTTTGCTTCTGTTAGGTCCGTACCATTTCTGTCCTTTATCGAGCCCATCTTTGCATGAAATGTTCAGTTGGTATCTCTAATTTTCTTGAAGAGATCTCTAGTCTTTCTCATTCTATTGTAACACCTATTTCTTTGCATTGATCGTGGAGGAAGCCTTTCTTATCTCTCCTTGCTATTCTTTGGAACTCTGCATTCAAATGGGTATATCTTTCTTTTCCCCTTTGCTTTTTGCTTCTCTTCTTTTCACAGCTATTTGTAAGGCCTCCTCAGACAGCTATTTTGCTTTTTTGCATTTCTTTTTCTTGGGGATGGACTTGATTCTTGTCTTTACAATGTCATGAACGTCTGTCCATAGTTCATCAGTTCTCTGTCTATCAGATCTAGTCCCTTAAATCTATTTCTCACTTCCACTGTATAATCATAAGGGATTTGATTTAGGTCATACTTGAATGGTCTAGTGGTTTTCTCTACTTTTTTCAATTTCAGTCTGAATTTGGCAATAAAGGAGTTCATGATCTGAGCCACAGTCAGCTCCTGGCCTTGTTTTTGCTGACTGTATAGAGCTTCTCCATCTTTAGCTGCAAGAATATATTCAGTCTGATTTTGGCGTCGACTGTCCGGTGATGTCCATGTGTAGAGTCCTCTCTTGTGTTGTTGGAAGAGAGTGTTTGCTATGACCAGTGCATTCTCTTGGCAGAGCTCTATTAGCCTTTGCCCTTTTTCATTCTGTACTCCAAGGCCAAATTTGCCTTTTACTCTAGGTGTTTCTTGACTTCCTACTTTTGCATTCCAGTCCCCTTTAATGAAAAGGACATCTTTTTTGGGTTTTAGTTCTAGATAGTCTTGTTGGTCTTCATAGGACTGTTCAACTTCAGTTTCTTCAGCATTACTGGTCAGGGCATAGACGTGGATTACTGTGACATTGAGTGGTTTGCCTTGGAAATGAACAGAGATCATTCTGTCTTTTTTGAGATTGTATCCAAGTCCTGCATTTCAGACTCTTTTGTTGACATGATGTCTGCTCCATTTCTTCTAAGGGATTCCTGCCCACAGTAGTAGATATAATGGTCATCTCAGTTAAATTTACCTATTCCAGTCCATCTTAGTTCGCTGATTCCTAGAATGTCAGTGTTCATTCTTGTCATCTCCTGTTTGACCACTTCTAATTTGCCTTGATTCGTGGACTTAACATTCCAGATTTCTATGCAGTATTGCATTGGACCTTGCTTCTATCACCAGTCACATCCACAACTGGGTGGTGTTTTTGTTTTGGCTCCATCCCTTCATTCTTTCTGGAGTTATTTCTCCACTCATCTCCAGTAGCATATTGCATACCTACTGACCTAGGGAGTTCATATTTCAGTGTCCTGTCTTTTTGCATGCTCAGTTTTATAGCCTCACACTACTAAGCAAAGTGAGGACTATCTGTAGAATAATGACCGATATGTGATTTCTTAGAAGGGATATGCAGGATGCTGTAGAAGCTCACAGCCTTTGAGAATGTGTTGGCTCATTCAGGATCTGTGTATGAATAGAAGGTAACCAGGCAGAGATAGGTGGGAAGGCTACCTTTCAGGCAGAGAGAACTTTATATGCAAACAGTTAGAGGTATGAGACATTTCAGTTTAGAGGAAATAAGAAGTTCAGTATGACTGAAACATGATGCCAGGAGGGATGGAGAGAAGCTGCAAAGAAAGGAGGATACAGGGTCAGAAAAATATCGTAATATGTGTTAAAATACATGGTCTTTATCCTGCCGTCATGGGAGAGACCTAGGTAAAACAGATTCACAGAGATCCCTTTGACCACAGTATGGAAAATGAATTGTAGGACAATACAGCTAGAATCGGAGAAGGTGATGGCACCCCACTCCAGTACTCTTGCCTGGAAAATCCCATGGATGGAGGAGCCTGGTAGGCTGCAGTCCATGGGGTCACTGAGAGTCGGACACGACTGAGCGACTTCACTTTCACGCATTGGAGAAGGAAATGGCAACCCACTCCTATATTCTTGCCTGGAGAATCCCGGGGACGGGGGAGCCTGGTGGGCTGCCGTCTATGGGGTCACATAGGGTCGGACATGACTGAAGCAACTTAGCAGCACCGCTAGAATCTTTAATACTATAAAGAAGCATTTTACATTCAAATGTGTTTTGATGTGTGTGTGTTTAGTGGGTGATTTTTATTTGCAGAATAATTTAAATAATTATGTACTAACTTAAAGCCCCAGTATCAAAATGTATAAGTGCACATAAGTTGAGCTACTCTGTTTAAAATTGAGATGCATGGTCCAGACTCTAGAACATCATCTGATTCTCCTTTCCTATGTCATCATATCTTGACTGCATTTTTCAAATCTCAAGTAGTGTCCCTTGTAGGCCAGAGTGCATGGCAGAGAGGCCCTTTATCATTTCATTCATGACATTTTAGTTTTTACTTGTTTTGTGTAAGTTTCACTGCATGAGTTCATTTTTATAAAAAAAATCTCCCCGAGAATATATTAAAAAATCCTTACTGTAAAGGTTCTGGAAATTTAGATGGTAAATTCTGATTTAGAGAAGAAAAAATTTAAACCCTGGGATATATTTTTAGTAAAAACTAGAAAGCCAAATTTGAGAAATTTTATTTAATCAATTTGACTTGTGAAAAATTAGGTGAGAAGCTGATGATCTCTCCTCAGAGATATTTTTTATTTTTGAGGTTTATTTCCAACATACTTAACAGTTATCTTTCAGATCTCTCAGATCTTTAAGGGATTATACTGATACGTTTTCTCTATCCTGTCTGTCTGAACATGTGTTTAAATTTGCATTTCATTTTCTGTGGTATAAAACTCACCAATGCCCTTACATAAAATAGGAAAACGGTTGTGTCTGGATTTGCAGGTGTTTTTGTTTTATATCAAGTTACCACTCATTTTGACATAGTCGTGTTATCTTGTATTTCCTTCATGTTCTGAGATTCTTACTCTTGATCAGATTCCTTACTCTTCAGGCCAGTGGACTTCAGCTAGTAGGCTGTGGTAGAAGTTAGTATTTTGAAATTGAGTATAAGTCGTTTTTTAAACATTTTTAGAATCCTTGCTGATTTTAGGATTTGCCTCAGTGGTGTAATTCAATACCTAGCAAAGCATCACACATTCTTGTGTTTACATAAGGGTCTCTAAAAGTGAAAAAATAGAGGTGAAACTATCTTTCTTCTTTTTTTAAAAAATTTTAGGTTAGAAAATAGGAGCAAAAAAATACTGCATTAACCAGAGATAATAGGTAATAAGAGCTTAGTGATATATATTTTTTTCTATTTTAAGTTTAAATATTAAAGAAAATTTCAATCCCATGGGATTTTTTTTTTTTTTTTGTCATGCCAAAATATAGGCACAGTGTTTGTATTTCTTTCGGTTATTCCAGAGAAGGTAGAAATCTCAATTTTTATGTTAGTTTCTTCTTTTAAAAAAGTTGACTTAAATGTTAATCAAATACTGATCGCAGAAAACATTTCTCTGGACACTGTGTATCCTTTGAAAACTTTGATCTAGAATACACATTTCTGGGTTTTATCAATGTTAGTTTAATGGATGAATACTTCTGGGTACTCATCCTTACGGTGTGTCCTCTTTTTCTTTAAGAGTATTTTGATACTGTAGATAAATCTACCTGTCCTTAAATTTTATCTTAGTCCTTTTCTTGCCCACTGTCCACCTTTGCAGTCCCAATACCTATAATATCTGCTGACTCTTTTTTTTTTTTTTTTTTACAGCAGACTGAAGCTTTTGAAGTTTAAGAACATTTTTATATCTGACCCTTATTGGTACCTTCAGTACCTTCTTACTTGACTGTGAGCTAGCCCCTTAGAATCCAGTAAAAATTTAGTGTCTTTGATCATCTAGCTATTCATTCTGGCCTGTTATTTCTGGCTCTTCTTCTGCTGCCTGGAGTACTTAGTTCTTACTTTCTGATATCACGATCAATTGCATGCATGTAAGTCACTTACATGGACTTGGTACATGGTTTCCTCTCAGTACTGGCCACAAAGAAAATGCTTCTTCATGTTCTAGAACTGGTGGCTAGATTGCCCATCTGTCCTGATGTTCCTGGGATGGTCCTGGTTTATACTAGTCACCTGGGCACAAGTGTTTATAGTATCTGTTTCACCCTGTGTTTTCATTTAGAGGAAGACTTAAATGGCCACCTCGGGTTGGTCGTTACTGGAGTTTTCATTGTTGGAAACCCAGCCCAAACCTAAAGTAGGTTTCAAATGTATAAAATTTTATTATTGCTAAAATAAAACAAAGCAGACTATAACACCCATGTCTTTTCATCAAAATTCTGCATGTACTTCACAACAAAAGCCTATGATGTGCACTGATTTTTGTTTAGTAGTGTGAAACTATTGTTGTGTTACCTTTCCCTCTTAGCAGAATCAGCTTCTGAAGATATGCTTACTTGTTGCTTACTAAGGCAGTAAAACAGCAGAAGCTCTTTACCTAAATTGTCTCAGTGGGCCTCTCACCGCGTTTCATTTATTCATTTATTTATATTTGATACAATAAAAAGAAGATAAGAAGGCAGAGATCATGAAAGGATAAAGCTAGAATGAATTTCTGTTTTTTCCTGTTGATAAAATCTCTCATTCATCTTCAATTGTTCATTCAATTATAAACCACTATCCCAGGGATTTAATTCTTCGGAAAAAATTCCACTGGGGAATACTCACGAGCAAATTTATTTCTAATTTTGTTTCCTGCTTACATTTGACTGAGTGAAAGAGCCTAAGAGGTATGAAGAATAGTAATATCACATGTTTTAAGTTTCGCTGTAGTACTTCCCATTGCCCTTGGTTGACTGTGAAGTGCTTTTTTTTTTTTTTTTGTCCTTTCTCTGGATTTTGCTCTTGAGTTCTTTGGGACTCTCAAAAGAATTTTCTATTATACCATATTCATATTTCTTTTCATGATTTCTCATTTACCTTCATTTCTTTTTTTACCTGTAATTGCCTTCTTGTGTAGTCTAAGGGAGGGTGGGTATGGTATGGAAATTTCTGTTTGCAAAAGCCCACAGCAATTACTAGCATTCTTAGATAGTTGGGTTTTCATTTACTTTTTTATTTAATAAGGACACAGTCATTCCTATGCTGTGGTGCCACATATTTTTATTCATTGGTAGCCAAATTAGTGATTATTTTTCTTATCAGTGCTCAACAGGATGTTTGATTTGCTCCACCTCCAATTTAGAAGTTAAACAAATTACAGACCTTCCAAGTTTTCATAGATGACTTATTAAAGGCATAGCTAAAAATACTTAATAACTAACTGAAAACTAATTCTCTTCAATTTGACTACTAGGATTATATTTCTGTAAAACTTCTCATATAATGCAAGAAGAAAAAAAATAAGAACTGATTGTATATTAAAAAAATAGATTGAAGTATTTCAATTGAAAAATAGATATTTGGATTTTAATTCTGATAGAAAATTTTTGTAAATGGTTATGGCTATAATACTTACTATGAATAAAATACAATAAACATGTCTTAACTGCAAACATATTTAAAGATTTAAGGGAGGGGTTTTGATATGTTCTTCCTCCTGGAGGAGGCAACACAGCCCACTCCATTATCCTTTTGATATGTTCTTCCTCCTGGAGAAGGAAATGACAACCCATTCCATTATTCTTGCCTGGGAAATCCCATGGACAGAGAAGCCTGGTGGTCTATAGTCCATGGGGATTGCAAAGAGTCAGACACAACTAAGTAACACTTTGATATGTTAAGAAACATTTCAATATATTGAACAACCATTTTATTTGAAAGTGTAGGGTACTTTTTACTGGCGTACAGATGGTAGGTTTGGAATTAAAAACTCTAGAAGTCTTCATCAACATTTGATTAAATAACTCCTTTTTGGCATAGTTTATACTTAGGGTTTTCTTTAATCAGATGTATTAGTTAATAGTGCATTCTATTTTATATGCATGGGCTGCCCTTGTGGCTCAGCTGGTAAAGAATCTGTCTGTAGTGCGGGAGAACTGGGTTCGATACCTGGGTTGGGAAGATGCCCTGGAGAAGGGAAAGGCTACCCACTCTAGTATTCTGGCCTGGAGGATTCCATGGACTATACAATCCATGGGTTCGCAAAATGAATTAATTGGATATATATTTAGAAATAATATAGCTTAATTTAATATTTTCATCCTAATACTGCTATAGTGACTTTTGATTATTACTGTTCATCACAGCCTTTTTTTTTAACCAAAGCATTTGTGTTTGTTTGAAATCTATAGTAGATGGCCTCTGTTGAGAGCCTTGTCTTAATGTGTGTGTGTGTGTGTGTGTGTGTGTGTGAGAGAGAGAGAGAGTTGCTCAGTCATGTCCAACTGTGCAACCCCATGGACTGTAGTCTGCCAGGCTCCTCTGCCCATGGAATTCTTCAGGCAAGAATACTGGAGTGGGTTGTCATTCTCTTTTCCAGAGGATCTTATCCAGCGATTGAACCTGGGTCTCCCGCACTGTAGGCAGATTCTTTACCATCTGAGCTACCTGGAAAGCCCATGTCTATGGGTGGGGCAGAAAGTTCATTCGGATTTTTCCATACTATCTTATAGAAAAATCTGAATGAACTTTTTTGGTCAGACTAATATTTTTTGTCATGTTTGGGTTATTGACATAATCAAATTTCTGTGAGTACTGTATTTCTGACAAAGGAAGGTTTCAAGAATTTTGAATAAACTTTTTGATCAAAAATGATAACAGTTATTTCATGTTTCTAAAAAGTAAAATGAACTTGCTCAGTCATGAGCCTTGTCTTAATGTGTGTGTGTGTGTGTGTGTGTGTGTGTGTGAGTTGCTCAGTCATGTCCAACTCTTTGCAACCCCATGGACTGTAGCCTATCAGACACCTCTGTCCATGGGATTCCAGGCAAGAATACTGGAGTGGGTTGCCATTTCCTTCTCCAGGGGATCTTCCCAATCCAGGGATCGAACCCAGGCTTCCTCCCTTGCAGGCAGATGCTTTACCCTCTGAGCCACCAGGAAAGCCACCGTGTTCCTAAGTCATAGAATATTGTGTTTCAATACTCGTCTTCACTTTTAAATTTGAATTAAAATGTAGAAATTGAAGTGGTG
The DNA here is from genome assembly GCA_006410615.1 of Neotragus moschatus. Classification (NCBI taxonomy): domain Eukaryota; kingdom Metazoa; phylum Chordata; class Mammalia; order Artiodactyla; family Bovidae; genus Neotragus; species Neotragus moschatus. The sequence goes on along the minus strand of SJYA01001363.1, from coordinate 428,313 downwards.
TTAATACACAAATGTAGGAAACTTTTAGATTTCTTAAAAGTATTTGTTTTCAGAAAATGGAATTTACTATCTGAATTTGTCCTGGTTAAATATTAGTGTACAGATACTTACTGTATTTTGTGCAAGAACAGTAATTAAAACATGTATGAGGTGTGAGATTGCTTTCCCTTTATATGCATCTGCTGCCCCTTCCATCTCACATGCATATTCATATAGAGACTTACGGATTTAATGAAAAACCTAAAGTTCTGTGATAGAGGGTGGACTTCTTGGACTTTCCAGGTGACACCAGTGGTAAAGAATCCATGTGCAAATGCAGGAGATGTAGGAGACACTGCTTCAATCCCTGAGTTGGGAAGATCCCCTGGAGGAGAAAATGGCAACCCACTCCAGTATTCTTGCCTGGAAAATCCCGTGGAAAGAGGAGTCTGGTGGGCTACAGTCTTTGGGGTCACAAAGAGTCAAACACGATGGAGCATGCACGCACTGTATGCTTGTGCTTCTTAAAAACATAAGCAAACAAACAAAAAATAATCTCAACATTTTACGTTGACTTTTCTTGATTATAGTTTTAATTCTAGTTCTATAAGTTTAGAGATACCTCAGAATGGTAGATATTGGCTGTGCAATGAATTTAGTCCATCTTTCAGTTGCCTAGATTAGCAACATTTTTAAGCTACCATTTTGACAAGGCAGAAGGTATAAACAATGTATTGATGATATTCTCATTATCTCAAGGGGAAAATGTCAGAATTCCCCTGAGTCACCAAACAAAGGCACTGTGATATAAATGATCCCTCTTCTCACCTCTCCTCCCCATTATTCCCACTGTCCCACCAAGCTTGCTGATAAGTGAGACTAAGACTTTTTTTCACAGTCACAGATCAGAGATTAAAAGAGTAATTTATATTGTTGTTTCTAGTGAGATTGTAATAGTCATGTTAGGAAGCCTTATTTACTGTTTAATGTGCTTGAGAGTCAAAATATTATCACTTAAGGTTAGACTTTTGATGCGTGCAAATTAATATTTTTTTTCATTCCTTTCCTATTATTAATAGGGTAGCAAATATGGGGTTCTCATTTGTCATAGATCTGCTACGTGCCAAGCCTCATACTGAGTGCTTTGTTGACACTTTCCCATATTCTGCATGCCAGACCTGTGAGGCAGGGTATGTTATCCCTATTGGATAGGTAAAGGACCTGTGTTTTAGAAAAGAGAAAATAATGTACCGAAGATCACATACTGACATGTATTGAAGTGAGTTGGACTGACCCCGTCCGAATTGTTGGGAATCACTTTAAGCTTTATAAGTGTTTTATCTTTCCCTAAGGTCTGTCTGCTTATTGAAAACTGGAATCTTCACTATATTAATTTGTCAGGCAGCTAAAAAGAAAAAAAAATTCTATTTATGTAATTTATGAAATGTTTTAGATTGGGACTTTACAGCAGACTATCTGTTAATAAGATCATTATACTCAGGAAATTAATTGACGTTTTTGTTATACTATAGGATGTATCAGAAAATTGGCTAAAACCTCCTACTTTTTTTTAATAACAGGATTACTCGCTATCAGGCAAAATTAAAAAGAGTGCACCTCAGCGTTCATCTTTTTGTTTTCTTTACTTCCTTGATTATTTCAAATATTTGTCATTTAGGTACATCTTTCAAATTCAGTGTTTTTCAGATTTTTAATGTATAAAACACATGACGAAATGAAATGATCTCTAAAGTTCTTAAAACCTCAGAACTTTGTGAGACTGTGGCCACTCAACAGCCTGACAGGGCAATATCAGCACTATAATACCTTTCTGTCTCCCTTTTCTTTTCTGCTTCTGATTGTTATTCATTGGGATATTTTTGAGACAGCAGGTGTATACTAAGGTGAAAGTACATTTTTACTGCTATTCACTACAAAGACAAAGGTAGATAAATAGAACATTTATTGCCTGACTTATATATCCTCTTAAAATGTAACTTTAAAAAAAAGTAAAGTAAGATTTAAAAAAAGAACACCAACCATTTTCCTTTGTAGTTAAAATTGAGTGCTTCTATTTTGAGGATTTGATATATATAATTCTAATGGAAATAAAGCTTATACACTGAGATTCATTATCTCAGAGCATTTGGTATAGCAGACAAGGTTGTATTAAACACCTTCATGGTAATAAGATGTATCAGTGAGAAGGGATACAAATGCAGATAGTGTATTCTTCCCTGCCTGGTGATTAGCACATATATTATCTCTCCAGTCTGAGTTATGTACTGAAGAAAAATCCTAGATAGTGTTGGAGGAGAAATAAATTGGAAAACATTCTTGTTTCTCCTGAAGCTGAGCTTCACATCATAACTTAATTATTTGTGTCTCAGATGTTGGGATTTTCTCAAATGTCAGTGATTCAATTAGCCGATACTTATTGATTCCTGACCCCTTCTTTAGTACAATGCTGGATGCCGTGGCTTGAAGCAGTATAGAGTATTGTCATCAGCACGATGGCTTGTCTTCTTGAGATGGCAGACACACACAGAATAATTAAAGAATAGACACCAGGATGAAAGCAGCTACCATTCACTCGGTATTTCCTTTGTGCTTGTCTCAAAGTTCAGTGTTTCATGTATATTATGGGAACTAAAATGCATCTTCTTGTCCATACCTGAAGGCTCAATTCCCTGTGGTTCCACATCAAAGAGAAGCATATATTCAATATCACAAAGCATTTAAAATAGTATGCATGCATTCACTGAAGACTCCCGCAGATTTATGTGTATGTGTGTGTTTATGTTTCAGTGTTTGTGTGTATGATGTATGTCATGATAAGTGGAAAAATTGCTTTAAAAACTATCTCTTTATGTGGCTCCTCAAAGGTCCCCATCACTAATTTTGGTATTTCTGAAAAATATATTCTTTATATTGGCTTTATGTTTAGAGACCTACCTTTCAACCCCCATTCTTATACATTCAGGATCATTGTTTTCTGTTCCCCAGATAACTTTTTGTCCTTTATTAAATAAAAAATATAGTTTCTCTAGATTAATTTAAAAAAATTCCCCTCTATTGTCCTTGTCCACAGGGGTATGATAAAACCTGAGGAATGTAAACAGAAGTCCTCCTTAGAAATGAGGGATGGTTGAAGAGAGTGGAAAAAAGACTGACAATAATAGTTTTGTTTTGCTGAGGCTGACTGCATGTCTTTTACACTGCGGTGTATCACCTTGTGTTTTACAATATGTTGGTAAACACCAATCTCCCATTGGTATAAAATTCAGGAACCTGACGTAGGTTGAGTTTAATTTTGAGAGATGTATGTGATGTCTTTGGCTTAGTGGTGATGTGAGGGTTTCTGAGAGAGGGAGAAACATCAGTGGATGCAAAGAGGGTGACGACATAAGAGAAATAATCCCCCTGGTACTGCTGCTGATCAGAATATAATTGTTGACTTGTTTACAACAAAGAGTCAGTGTGAAACATTTGAGCTTTTGGGGAGGAATGGTGAGAAGAGTGATGAAGTAGTTTTGATATAAGAAGCCAAAGCATAGAAATTTGTTGTATTTTCAGATATTTCTCTGCAATATCTGAAACATTTAAAGGGATAAATCAGTTCCATGTGTAAGTCCCCAAATTGCTATAATTCAGGTGGTGTTATCCCTGTTTTGTAGATAATAAGCCCAGTTCTCTATAAGAGGAAGCAAGTTGTGAAAATCACTTAACCTTCAAGCCATAGAGCCAGGATTTGAACCACGTTTGATCTCACTTCAGAGTTCATTCTTTTAACCGTATGCTTAAAAATATAGACAACATTGGAGATGTTGCTTAATCCGTCCTGTTTATTTCAACTAAACTTGGGAGAAATAATAACTTTGTCCTTATGTATTTTGTTAAGCAGCTACAAATGCAAACAACTCTTTCACATAATTTATGGAATGTTTTTGGATAAAGCATGTAGTAGTTGAATTTCTTTTTAAAATTTTTATTTCAAAGGATTTGTTAATAGAAGTTTTATCATACTATGGAAGTAGCCTATATGAAATGCCTTTTTGTGTAAATTAGGTCATCTTCCATTTCTTTATTGTATTGTATTATTTAAATGTTAGAAAACCTTGTATTCTTTTCATTAATGATAATATCTATTGATTTTAAAAAATGTTTTATCCAGACATATGTCATCTGTCCCCCTGTATTGTTCAGATATCCAAAACAGTGTTCCTTAGAAAGATAGGGGACATTTTCCTGCATTTCTGAGTTTAAAAGGAGTATTTGTGAATTTTTACCAATCAAAAAATGATGATTGATGTATGTTTTGTTAGCTGTTCTTTTGAAGATAGGAAAGATTTCTTCTAATTAAGAGATTTCTTGCTTGAAAATTTGCTAGAATGAACTTGTTAAAAAGATGATCTTTTTAAAGTTCTCTTTGAAATTATAACAACTTTTTCCTGTGGTTTTACCATTTAAATTTTGTTCTCAATTTGAATTTTCTGCTTTAAGTGGGAATACATTTATAATCTATAATACATTTTAATACAATTTATAATACCCCGTTCTACAGTCAGCACGTTGCTACTCAAGGGTGAAGAGGTGATGTTGGGAAAGAGAATATAACTAAAAGATGGCCTTTTTTCCCTTGATGTAACTGCATTAAGTTTTAATATTGAGATAGGTAACCAGTCAGTGGTTATATTTCTTAGATTAGTTTTGTAGGCAATCAGAATTGACTATCTTCTCCATTCACAATTTTATATAGATTTGGTTTTGGGCCTTCTGGCAAAGTGGTATAGGCATGAATGGAAAACTTTACCTTAGTAACAAGTCAGAACTATCTTCATTTACTAATCATTCATTATTTAATTTATACTTTCATATAACTTTCACTGTTACATAGATAATTAGACTTACCTCTAAGATCCGTGGCTTGGAAAGATCTCCTGGAGATGAAAATGGGTACCCACTCCAGTATTCTTGCCTGGAGAATTCCATGGACAGAGGGGCCTGGTGAGTTACAGTCTAGGAGGTCGCAAAGAGTTGGACAGGACAGAGAAACTAACACTTTTACCTTTTTCACCTCTAAGATACTCAGTTGGTGAAGATACTACTAACTAGTAAGTCACTTCAGTCATGTCCGACTCTGTGCAACCCCATAGACGGCATCCCACCAGGCTCCCCCGTCCCTGGGATTCTCCAGGCAAGAACACTGGAGTGGGTTGCGATTTCCTTTTCCAGTTGGTGAAGATAACTAAGGAGAAAAGACTCCTGCTACCTCGGAATGCAAAATGATTATAAAATCAAGTTCACAGCCAATAAACCTAGATTTCCTAGCCACTGAGGCCTATATTACCATTCTAGTTAAACTTCAAATTATATGCAAGCTTCCTGGCACCAACTTGAAAAGGAAATACATAATTAGTTGTTTAGTTTTAACTACTTTCAGAGAAAGCAAAGCTTTCCCTAGTATTAGATCCTAAAGCTGAAGGCAAAGAGGAAGCCATGTACCATAAAGTGATGGTTCTCATATTATGGACATAACTTTGAGTACCTTTTAAAAAATGCTTTTCTTTGGAAAAAGAAAGTATGTATTTTCCTCCAAGAAAATGAATTTAGTTTTGTACACAATTTTGGTCCAGTGTGCTACTTCTACTTGTTTTCTCACTGTGCAGTTGTCTGTATTGTAAATGATAAGTCTTTTTGGAGGATGAGTATTATTAAATGAGCTAGGAATTGCTTCTCAACCTACAGTCTATAGGTACTTTCTCTGAGTCCTATGAAAGTTTAAAAATTTCTATGTTTTTTGAGTCTAAAATTAATACTATACACATTTAAGATAATGTGGGTAATTAAGAAATAATTCAAAGGCATTATTTGCATTTGTGTTCATGTTGTAGCTTTGTTAAAGGAAAGTACAAATTGTACCTTAGTTTAGGGCACAAATGAAGGTTTTAACAGCAGTTCACATAGGGAAAAGTGATGGAAACCTTTAGCTACTGTGTGTCAGAAAATAAATGTATAAGATTGAGAAATTATAGTAAATGGACATTTTATTAGCTTGAAAAAAGTTCATTAACAGTAAATATAGTAAATAATCAGAAAAGAAATGTTTATAAACAACTTTAAGTTTTTCCTATTATTGCACTTTGGGATACACTATTAAATTATTGGTCCAACAAAAGCATGAATCAGTGGCTAAAAATTACTATCAAAGAAAAATAACAATGATGTATTAATACTGATTCAAATGATGTTTCATTTGGATCAAAATCAAAAGAAGAATCAAATCCAAAGTGAAATATAATTATGCAATACAGTATGTATGTTTTCACATAGTGTTCACTATATAATATTTGCAGTATTGATTCTGAAAAACATAATTCGTGACATTAAATTAGTATTAATTTAACTTGATTTTTACATTTGTTTGTGTGGATAAGAGTATGATAAACTCTTGTTATAGTAAGTTAATACTCAGAGATTATCTGTGCATAATGTAAATTAACACTGAGGTCCATGAGAAAGTTTTCCTTTTTAAAGATTTGTATTTTCTTGGGTTTGAGAAACACTGAATCAGGTTATTTCTAAACTGTTTGCTGCCCATAGGGACTTAACAAATCATGCTTTATTGCATATTTAAATTGGTTAAAGTAAAAGTCATAATGCTTACTCAGTTGCTGGGTCTGCTAGAATGAGGGGATTCCTTATGTGACTGACATACTGAGACTGGTGCTTGAAACAAATGTTTATCAACAGAGTATGTCTTGAAACCCTATCTGGTTGCCATGTTTACGTTATGAGCCATATGGGTTTACTCTGACAGTTCAGAGCAATGAACTTTTAGCTGTTTTTACTGGTTTGATAGAGAACCAAGAAATAGTTTATGCTTAGTCGAAATGGCTTATTTTAGGAGGAAATTCTAGCCACTGGAGACTTTTTACCCTTCTTGTAGGTCATCCAAACAAATCTATTTAGTTGGTCTGAGAATTAGATTCCTCAGGCATCTGCATCTCTCCTTTGCTCACCTCCTTAACAGTCAACATCTCTCACCATCACCCTTTTTATCTTGTTTTGTACTGGATGGCAAAATTTTGGATTTCGTATTGTTGGGGTAGTAATTTTAATTTTTGGATTTCTTCTTACGTATGACGCTGGGGAAGTGGAAAGGTGGGTGGAACCACTCTTTCCATTACTACCTTAAAGAACTTGATCATGAAGTCATTTCTGTCTGTAAAAGGAGAATCAGAGACCCTGTGGTCGGATTTAGTGCCCCCTGTAGAGGGAAGTCCTGAACTTCCCCTCGACCCCAACCCAAGGCCAAGACTGATATCAGAGTGAATTTCTTCATTCAGCAAATGTCACTGCAGCTAGTTTATCCATGAAGTTGTTTGAATTTCATTTATTTATTTATTTTCATGTTTTCAGGTATAGAAGCACATTTACGTGCTTTTCTGTGTTCCAGGAAGCAATTTTAGGCCAAAACTACTGTGGAGAAGATAGTCACAGTAGTGTTTCAATCACTATTAGTTCCAATTTTTCCTCTCTAATACATCTGTCTGTTTTCAGTATCTTGTCAATTTTTTCCTCCCCAGAACACATTGTCTTTTAAATTGAATGCTGCTCAGGATGAATATACAGTATACTCAACTGGGAATTTTGGTTTTGTATTTGAAAAAAATAAATCAGGAGACAACTGTTCAGATTTGATGTGCTTAGTGAAGGTCAAGAGGTGAATATACTCGAGATACCCAAACTAGTCATGTGTGCTTGTGCATGCAAGATTAAGTGGCTTTCATCCAGCTGTAGACAGAGTCTTTTGTGAGATCTTGGAAATCACCCAAATTATTAATTGCTATTGAAATGATACCTCAATAAAAGATAGTAAAAACATTTGGAGTTATCAGAAATAGCCACATAAGTTAAAAGTTTAGAGTGTATTTCTTCGGAAGTATTTCTGTTAGTATTAGGGATAGAATGGTGTGCGGTCAGATTATGGTGTGACATTAACTTGATTAAATTTAATCTATAATACCATATTTATAAACTATTTTAGATTTTGTTGAAAAGTTTATGAAAAGCAAAAAACACAGTAAGGTTATGGAATTTGCTTCAGTTCAGTTCAGTTCAGTCGCTCAGTGACTCTTTGCGACCCCATGAATTGCAGCATGCCAGGCCTCCCTGTCCATCACCAACTCCCGGAGTTAACTCAAACTCATGTTCATAGAATTGGTGATGCCATCCAGCCATCTTATCCTCTGTCATCCCCTTCTCCTCCTGCCCTCAATCCCTCCCAGCATCAGAATCTTTTCCAATGAGTCAGCTCTTCACATGAGGTGGCCAAAGTACTGGAGCTTCAGCTTTAGCATCAGTCCTTCCAAAGAACACCCAGGACTGATCTCCTTTAGGATGGACTGGTTGGATCTCCTTGTAGTCCAAGAGACTCTGAAGAATCTTCTCCAACACCACAGTTTAAAAGCATCACTTCTTCAGTGCTCGGCTTTCTTCACAGTCCAACTCTTGCATCCATACATAACCACTGGAAAAACCATAGCCTTGACTAGACAGACTTTTGTTGACAAAGTAATGTCTCTGCTTTTGAATATGCTATCTAGGTTAGCCAAAACTTTCTTTCCAAGGAGTGTCTTTTAATTTCATGGCTGCAATCATCATCTGTAAAATATATGTGGAGATGATTCACAAATGTGTTTATCATAAGCTAAGCTCTTTTCTCTAAGATATAGAATTATATATCCAATAGCCTACTTGACATCCTCTCTGGTATGTTTCAATAAAATTAATGCCCCTTCTTCTTTAGGTGATATTTATTATTCTTTTTGGCAGTCTTTCCTATATTTGGTGAATTTCTTACCTTACAATTTCTCATGACTTCAGAAAGAAGTCCAACACCTTTAATCCATCTTTGTAGCCAGGATATTGATAGGTGACCAAATCTCCACCTCTGACCACCTAAATGAAGTTTGATTAGGAAGCCATCGGGTGCAGAAAGAAGACATCATGAGGATTTCCTTCTGCCAAGAGCTGAAGCATAGACATCCATGGTCAGCAAAATATAGGACTCAGCCTGGGTTCTGGGAGGAGTGTTTGTACTCAGTGATGGGTCTCCATTAATATTTTGGTTATTGTTTGGGCTTTCTAGTTTTCTTTTTAAATATGTTTCTTTTTTGTTGAAAATGATGTAGTAGCTTCTGTTGTTTACAATTAAAAACTTGAGCTGAACTTTCCTCCCAAATTGATCTCTGTCCAGTGTGCCAAGACTCAGGAAATTGTACCACTGTCTATTTGGGTATATGAGCAAGAAGCATAGTGGTACATTCTGGACCCTTGTCTATTATTCACTTCTGTTTCTCATTCACATCTGTTCTCGATTTTTTATCTCTTGTGTAGGTTTTAGATGATTGCTTCATATTATCTTTGTCATCTCCTATCATAATTAAATTCATAATTTTCTATGAGAATGCTGTTACTATTTCCTAACTGGTCTACACATGGTAGCCAATGTGATTTTCCAAAATTTAAATCTGATTTAGGACTTAATGCTTTTCTGTGTTTCTATAAATTGTGAAGATAAAGACAAAGGTCTTTATTTTGTTTACAAGGCCATCTTGGTCTGTTCACGTCCTTCAGCTCTGCTTCATCTCCCCCATTTTCTCCACGCAATTTAAATAATTTAAGTTATGTGTTACCTTTGTAAACTGAATTTCTTATCCACTTTGATGACAGTATAATATATAGACTAAAGAAGATGGATTTAGTATTAGATTTGGGTTGATTTCTGAGCAAGCTACTTTTTTAAACCCCACATTCTTCTGTATCATATTAAGCACTTACATATTTGATATCTTTCTCACTAGAATGTTGGATGAATTAAATAAGATTTTTTTTTTTTTACTGTTTTCCATTAGTAACTTTCCACTTAGCCTTCACCATCAATTCTATTAAGTGTGCTATCTGCTCTGTGTAGATCACTATGCCTAATCATAGCAGTAGCCCCTAAGATGTTTACTTTTTTGAGCTTGGAAGATTCTATGCCTTACAAACTCGAAGGTAGGAAATGTAAAATTTGTAACTCACCTAAAAAGGTATATGATCAATCATAGGAATTCCTAGAGAAGGTAGAAATTAGGCTTTCAGGGGAGAAAAGGAGACCACAAGTCTTTCAAGCAAAAAGGAGGGGTAAAACAAGGCAAAAAATACACGTCTATCATTATGAATTGTGAACTATGAGTTCATGCTGATGACTCACTGCAGATAACACATTGCAATGTGTATATGAACTGTACTTGTGAGGATTCTGGGTTCCAGATAAAGTGCATGGTATTATCTGTGTCTGTGCAACACTTGACTGTATTCAGTGGATGTATATTCACTGTATTCACCATGATTAGAGTGGTCACTTCCAGTTCACGGTACTTGTAGAGTTTTGTCACTACTTGTAGGACTATTTACAAAGCAATTCCTTTTTAAAAAAAGTTAGGTAAACAGTTCTTAGGGAAATATTTGATAATATTATAGTTAGAAGGAAAAAAAACATGTTGGAGACATAACCCTGCTTCTGGTTATTCCCAAGGGAGAAAACCTTGATCCTATAATGTGTGCTTAAGGTGTTTATACTTATCTTATGAATGTTACTGAAATCCTAAAGTGCATCTCAATAGTAGATAGAGTCAAAAATTTGAAGTTCCCTCTTCCCTTCTCCATATTCTCCCTTTTGTGGGGAGGGGGGTGTGGGTTGGGAAACACCTGTGCTTGACTGTTGGTCAGAGTTCCCACTGCTACTTGTTTTTTGGCTGAAACTATTTTCTATTTTAGCTTCTACAGTACATCCCAGAGGGAAGCTTTAAAAAGTTAGTGTGGGAACAGAAATGCAACAATTTCTCAATGTTTGTGTTCACTCTTTGAGCCTTAAGTTAACATTTACGAAAACAAAGTTCATTCTTTAGCTGCTCTCTGGACAGCAAGAGCCCTGTTGGAATGGAGGCCATTTGCACACTTGCATCATCCAGGTTTTCTGGATATATTTAAAAGGAATGTTTTCTTGGAGGAATATCCTTGGGTGATTGTATTTGCTAAGAGGAAGTTGAATAAATTGTCCACAGTCAGAGGACTATTTGCGCACTCTTTCTTTCCTCACCAGTGGTTGATATGGTAGTTCACAATTGGCCAGGTTTATGTTTTGGGGGTTTCTTTTCTTTCTTCTTCTTCTTTTTTTTTAATTTACTGGGTTTTTTTGTTTGTTTGTTTGTTTTAAAATAACAGCTGGTTTGGCAGCATTGGAGAGATGGATTAGCTTATTTTAGGAAACATTATTATGCTTTATTCTAGTATTGGGAACCACTAATTCCACTAGAGCTATCAAAATTAATGTAAGCTCGGAAGACTTCCAAGGGGTCTTGGATTTTTAAAAAAATTATATCATGCCCTTGAATTATAGAAGATTAATCATCTTTTGGCCAAAAGCAACAATCTTAACATTTGAAGTGATGATATTATTCTCTTTTGCTTTTATGTTTCCTAGGACTTTAGTTTCTTTTGTCATAGTTGGATGGTTTATGAAGATACCTGGGGAGATAGAAAATAAACATAGCCCCATTTTATTTTCCACGTGTGTTTTCCTCTTTTCTTTTGTCTTCCCAAATTTTGCATTTAAAGTGCAGGCACTTCTTTCTTCTCTTTTTTTTCATCTTGCTTGGACCCTCTATTTTTCCATACTCAGTTTCTCATTTTTCTCTCATGTTTTATGTTATCATTCTCTTTTGCCCCACCCTTTCCCCTCATCACTTTGTTTGTATTCTAAGGCAAGCACTGTTTTCAAAAACAAGCAGATAGATTTTTGATTTGAATAATATTTTGTAAGTAAAAAAGTTAAAATACATTTTTACTTTGATATTTCCCATTTCTGTAATCTCTATAACAATCCTCTCAAATAGTAATTTATTATATCTATGACATTTATTTTTCTGGGACTGATTTTCATCAGTTAAGTGGTAGAGGAGAGGTGGATGGTTTAAGGTGGGTGGTAACAGCGCCAGGCTACAGAATCAGGTCTTTGACCTCAGAGCATGACTTTTTTTGTTTTTTGCCATTTCATAGATAGGGACATGATTTCCTTGGGATGAGAGTGGAATAAATCTTATTCCTTTTTTCCAAATCTTTTATAAGTGTCTCCTATTGTGATTTAGAACTTTGAAAGTGAAAGCTGCTCAGTCGTGTCTGATCCTTTTTGACCCTATGGACTATGCAGGCCATGGAATTCTCCAGGCCAGAATACTGGAGTGGGTACCTAGTCCCTTCGCCAGGGGATCTTCCCAACCCAAGGATCAAACCCAGGTCTCCCACATTGCAAGTAGATTCTTTACCACCTGAGCCACCATGGAAGCCCAAGAACACTGGAGTGGGTAGCCTATCCCTTCTCCAGTGGATATTCTTGACTCAGAATCGAACTCAGAATCCTGCATGGCAGGCGGATTCTTTATCAACTGAGCTACCAGGGAAATTTAGAACTTTAGAATTTAATAAAGGAAGCAACTTGGAACTCTTGTAGGATGATTATCCTTGAACCTGAGAACTCAGCTGAGAACTCTCACTCAACCTGAGTTCTTCTCTAATTGATCATTGCTTGCCATTTGCTTATTCAGGAGTAGTTGTTGACTCTTGTTACTAATTTTGAGTCAAAGTAAAGCCTTGTTCTCCTGATATATGGCATATTAAAATTTTTAAATAGATTTTTGGTACCCTTAGGCACATAGTGACTACTGAGTAGAGTACTTTATCTTTGGGAATATCCATTTATATGGAAATAAATAAATACTGCACACTCATTCTGGACTGACCTTAAGTTCTGGTCTTTCATTATTAACAGAATTAAGGTATATCCAGACAACAGGCTGAAACTGCTAATATGATATTTAGGCAGTTTCCAGAGACTACTGCCTTCTCATGCCTTTCAGTGTCCTTTCTAGTCTCAGTTCCTTTGAGAAGGAAAGTGATGATGACAAAATTGGCTCTAGAATAAAGACTCTCTTGCCTTTTGGGGATACATGCAACTCTGATATTCTCTCTGAAGCTGCTTTTCATTTTAGCAGCTGCTTCTCAAAACATTTCAGTATCACATAATACAGAAGCTCCACAGCTTGGAGAGCCATGGCGGGAGTGCCAGAATTTCAGAAATTGGAGAAATTTTCCAACATGTGTGTGTGTGCGTGATCAGTTGTGTTCAACAGTTTGCGACCCCAGGAACGGCAGCCTGCCAGGCTCCTCTGTCCTTGGAATTCTCCAGGCGAGACTATTGGAGTGGGTTGCCATTCCTTTCTCCCAGGGAATCTTCCTGACCTAGGATTTGAACCTGTCTCCTGAGTCTCCTGCATTGGTGGGCAGATTCTCTACCATTGTGCTACCTGGGAAGCCCAATCTTAATTCAAGAAATCTTAAACTTATTTATCCTTTTATAACTGTTGCTAAGGTTAGGTGTGTATATGTGTTTCCAGTGTGTATTTATCAGATTTTAAAGATAATAAGAGTGAAAGGGGAGGATTAGAAAGAAATACGAAGGTGAGAGCTTGGAAGGAGGATTGATTCACAGGGGATAAAAAGGGTTAGGTAGAGTTGTGAAGGGAAGGGTTGAGAAAGGTTTGGCTGTCTCTGTATTGGAAGTTTTTAGGTTTACTACTCATTAACATTATCTCATTTTTAACCTTTGAAAATGTTCTTTCATACATTTTCCAGTATGATTCTCTGAACTATTTAACAGAGAAAGGAATGAGTGTGACTGAAGGAACACATATTAAGGATCTGCCTGATCAGTGTGTTTTAGTACATCATAGACACAGTCTCATTTGGTCCTGACAGCACACCCTAAGGGCTTTAGGCATTTCAAGACAAAGAAACCAAGACAGAGAAAGGTTTAATGATTTGCCCAAGCTAGAGAGTTGAAGAGATGGGTGATAGTGGGTAGGGGAAACTGGCATCCTAAGAAATCCTGATGAGAAAAGTGCAGCAGGTTGTAAAATTTGCCTGCCTTTAAGAGGAGGGTAGGTGATAATTAATTCACACTTTTAATAGTAGATTGCGCAGATTTTCTGTATAATTGAGGTGAAAATAAAAATTCAGGTGGTCAAAGTAAGGGCCAATTGGGTTCATGCTTTTGCTTTCTAAGATGCTGTAGGGGAAGGAGATTAAACTGTAGTACAGTGTTTGGCCCAGTTTCTAGATCTTAATGTGTAGCAGGTAAACTTCCTGAGGTGACTAGTCTCCCAAGAAGTAAAAATGTTGTGCTCATTTCCTCTGAAATCTTTGTACAGTTTTGTGTTTTATGAACATGTTAGATGCTGTTCTTGAAGATAAAATACATTTTATTTTCAAATGTAAGATAGCTACCTAGAACAAATACAAAGCCCTTACTCAGGAATTAAGAGAAATTTTATTCCTGCAGAATATGGATTAAAAAGTTCAGACAATGAAACAGACAGAGCTTCCCTGGTGGCTGAGATGGTAGAGAATCCGCCTGCAATATGGGAGACCTGGGTTTGATCACTGGGTTGGGAAGATCCCCTGGAGGAGGGCATGGCAACCCACTGCAGTATTCTTGCCTGGCGAATCCCCATGGGCAGAGGAGCCTGATGGGCACAGTCTATGGGTTCACAAAGAGCTGGACATGACAGAGTGACTAAGCACACACACACACAAAGTTGTTGGACTAGAATCCTGTGAAGTTGCAAGTTCATTTCTTTTTTTCGTTGGAGCTTGGGGGACAAATGTAATTTTTAAAAATGTGTGCCTCACTCTATCTTTTAGAAACAAACTTAGTGAAGGCAATATCTTAAGTAACAGAATGAGGGGGAAGAATAGTTAGGGATTTGGGGATCGACACGTACACTCTACTGTATTTAAAATGGATAACCAGCAAGGTTCTACTGTATAGCTTATGGAATTCTGCTCAATGTTATATGGCACCATGAAAGGAAGGGGATTTCGGGGAGAATGGATACATGTAAATGTATGGCTGAGTCCTTTCACTGTTCATCTGAAACTATCACAACATTGTTAATTGACTATGTATCAATACAAAATAAAAAGTTTTAAAAAAAGAAATAATAGAAGTTAGATATTTGAAGAAAATAATAACAGACTGCAACAAAAGTGAGGGCACATCTGTCAGCCTTACCAAAATCATGGGATCTCTGGAGGGAAATGTAAGTATTGAAAACATTGTTTTGTTTTTAAGAACAGTGTTTAAAGTTATTTCAGATTTACTGTTTTTCTCCCTTCTTGTTGTCTTTGGAAAAACAGTACTGCTATATCTTTTGAAATTCTTCATCTTTTTGTTTGCTTTTTTCCCCCTTCTTCTCTCTCTCTCTTTTTTTTTTTTTTGCTTTAGTTGAGTTCACTAAGACTTTACCTGTGCAGAATTCCTCTGTTAAGTGCTAGGAGGAAAAAGAGGTTTCTGATCTTGAAAAGACTGCATGAGAGCTGGGGAGGTGCTCTGATCGATATGGTACATTTGGTACGTAAGAGAGCATTATGGAAGTGCTGCAGACATGCGAGCAGAAAGCACAAATAAGTGGTTGCCAGGTGTCATAAAAACTTCCCACTCCGTGCTGAAGGCTCCTGACATTGTTCTAGAGTTTTGAATGAACAAGATAAAGTATGATTTTTCTGTGTGTGTGGAGTTTTTCAATCAGATAAACAAAGTGGATTTGGTAAATGGCAAGGGCTGTGAAGGCAATAAAAGAATGGCATATTAGAAGGAATCTTGGAAGGAACTACTTTATTAACAGACCAGCGAATGCTTCACTGATAGGTGGTATTTGAGCTGAGACCTGAATGATAAAAATAAGCCAGCTGAGGAGAAAGTACTCCAGGCAGAGGAAAACCTGGTGTAAAAACACTGATAACAGACATAAACTTGGATTTTTAAAAGGCAGAAGTCCACTGTAGCTGAAGCATGGATGAGAAGGTAGGAGATAATGTGAGAGAGGAAGGCAGGGGCCAGGTTGTACTGAAGCTGATGGGTTAGAGTGAAGAGTTTGGGTTTAATTCTCACTACAGTGTGGAGATGAGAAAAGATGAATTGTTTCGAGAAAATCTGGCTGCCTGCAGAAGACTGTTGTAGGACTGCTAATGCGGAATTCATGAATCCTGTTAGGAGTCTATTCTAGTTGTGCTCCTGAGAACTGATAGGAGCTAGATGAACCAGCTAAGATGAAGAAACGTTGGATGGATTGAGGATATAGTTTGGAGGCAATGCAGATTGTTAGTACAAGAGGAAAGTGAGGGAAAGATCAGCCTGCTTTCTAGGTTCTTAGTTTTAGGAACTTGCTATGTTATGTTGCCACCTAATTAGATGAAGCAAAATGGGATGAGGAGAAGAAGCTTGATGAAAGGAAATGAGAAGCTGAAAAATATTGTGAAGAGCAAGACGTTGCCTTCAGTTTAGTAATGGCAACATAAATGCTTAGGGATATTAATCTTAAACAACACAGGAAAAAAAAATCACCCCAGATGGATTGGGACCCAGATTGTGATTTCAGTTGTCACTGTTCCCTTTCTTGTGGTCCTGATTATGGCTTCTGAAGCTGGCTGGGCAAGAAACTGTATTAGTGTTCAGCGTTTTTAGTTTTTTCACATCACCAGTTTCTGGCATGTGTTTTGTTTCTACTGGGAAAACCTCACTCAATGCCAAGAACTAACTGTTTTGCACAGTGTGTTGGTGCTTTGGTAGCTTTTGATAACTATTCGAAATGATCTTCAGAACACACAAAAATGCTTTTCTTATTAAGATAGAAGATTACTTAGACTTTGGACTTGGACTAGAACTATACAGTTGGCTCTTCCTGGGTCTGTTCTTCTCAGCCTCTGTAATCACATGAGCCAGTTCTTTCCAATAAACCTTTGTGTGTGTGTGTGAGTGTGTGTGTGTATCTATTTGTTTCTCTCATGAACCTTGATTGATACATGCTTTATATTTATACCGGTGTAAAAATATTCAACTTTTTCAATTTTTATTCTCCAGATATCCAATATCTCAGTAAAGACTTCTGTTTCGTAGAGAACATCTATATACCATGCAGCAATTGAATGAGTAGATTCAGTATAAGTATGTACACTGATAAGGTTCTAATTATAACATGGAGTTGAAAAGAATTATGCATGTTAAAATATAGTGATTCTTCACATGTACTCCAGGGACTGCTGTGGGTTCCCAAGACCATGTCAGAGCATCTGTAAGGTCAAAACTACTGTCATAATGACACTGTTTTTCTTCTCATTTTCTCATGAGTGTATGGTATAATTTCTCAGAGGCTACATGATATTTGATATTACAACAGATTGAATGAAGAAGTTATCTTCTGTTAAGTCATACATTAAAGAGATTTGCAAAAATGTGCCTCCTTTTATACCATTTTTTGGGCAAAATGTAATTTTTCATAAAAATATTTTATTTGGGTTAATATATAATGGATTTATTATTGTTAATATTAACTGAATTAACAATTTTTTTGAAATTTCTTAGTTTGAATTTCTAGCATGGTCAATATTGATAGAACTCACAGGAACAAAGGCCCTTTGATATTCTCAATATTTTTAAGACTGGAAAAGGGATCCTAAGACTAACATGTTTAGAACCATTGTCTAATAGAAGGTTTTATATATATAGTCAAGAGTGACTCTGATCAAAATGTTAAGTGTGTACTTCCAAACATTATATTCTTTCCATCAAATGATTCTGTTTGGAAGCAATATAAATCAGTTCCAACTGTTTGCTTTATTTTTGTTGTTGTTCTGAGGTTTTCTTATCATTTATCTCACATATAAGTAGAGTTGGTACACTCTCAACAGTTATATTTTAAGAGCTAGTCTCTTTGTCTCCTCATTCATTCAGGCATTCAACTGACCAACTAACTAGTATTCGCTGAATTTCTATATGCTAAGTCCTTGTTAGGTGTTGTATCAGTTCATGGCTGGGCAGTGCTAAACTATCCTTTATCATCTGCTCTGTAAGAGTGTAGCCTGACTCTTTCAGCATTGCTCCTTTGAAACTGGCACAGTGTTAGCTTTGTCAGTAGAGGGCCCCGAGGAGCTTTTAACTCTTGATTGAGCTGTGTTTCTATTTTAGTTTCTTCTTGCTGGTCCCACAGGGCTAAAAGTTTCTCAGTGCTTGCAGTGTCTCAGAGAGCTTGCAGCCCCAGTGCTGGCTGGTGACTACCTTTCTGTGGCTGTCCCCAGCATTCACAGAGCTCACCCCAAACCTGCTGTGTGCAAGTGTTTCCTGCTTGGCGGCAGGTGTGGAACAGCTCTAGCCTGAGTGACTCAGCCAAATCTTCACCACCCAGTGGGCTGCAACCACATCTTCTAAGCGAGTCTGATTTTTAGCAGTCTCTCTCCCTTTTCCATATTTTTTGTTCCTTGAGTATTGTGGTTATCCTTTAGGGTTCTCTTTATACCTTTAAAATCTCTATACTCTTGGATGAAATGATTGGATGGCATCGTCGACTCAATGGACATGAGTTTGAGCAAACTCTAGGAGATAGTAAAGGACAAGGAAACCTGGTATACTGCAGTTCACGGGGTCGCAAAGAGTCGGATATGACTGAGCAACTGATCAATAACATTATCCTCTTATAGTTAATAATTCTTTATATTATACTTTTGCTGTTACATTTTTTTTGTGTGACTTTTCTCTTTTGATTGGGCTCTTGAATGAATCATGTACTTTCTAAGAGAATATTATTACTCTTTTGCAGGATATAAATGTTCCTATGTAAATTATTTAAGATTTGTGTAAAGGCAGTGTATAATTAAGGGACAGAACAAGAAAGGCTGATACTGTATATCAAAGGCAGGGAAAGGTCAGGGTGGGCTGGGGCTGAAGAATAGTGTAATGATTGACTAGGGGCTAAGATGAGGGAGGCTTTCTTATAAGAGCTTGAACCCGTTCTGGAGGAGGAAACTGGCGTGGTATGTGGGGAGAACAGTGAGTGCTCTGTCAGGTTGGTGAAGCCTGTTTGTGAAGAGAAGTGGTGAAACGTAATGTAGATGTAGTACTTTGGGCAAGATCATGGAACGTGGTTAGTGTGGAAACTTCTCTCTGCTTACTTTACAGGAAAATACAATGGATTTTGAATAAGAGCTGACTTAATGAAAATATTGTTAGTGTTCAGAAAGATATATAAATATAAATGAAAGAAGTGTAGGATGAAGTGTAGAAACCTATTTATCATTCATTATTTTCTTAGCAGTTAACCCTATTTTCTCTGTTACTATGTTTTTTCCTAGAGGTATAGCATAAAGATAAAATTTTCATTAATACAGAAAATTCATAGGACATTGTTTATCTAGATTTTGGACTGTGGTGTTTATGAATATGGAATTTGTTTTCTTTGGCTTTCTAAGTAAAAGCTGCTAAATACTTGCAGCCTCTCTTTTTTAATGAATTGAAGTAAATAAGAAGGTCTTAGTTTTTGTATTTTTTTTTTTGAAAGCCAGAAGCTGTTAATCTGTGGGATATAAATAGGATTAATTTTTAAAAGGCAACAAAACAAAAGAAAACAAATGCCATGTTTATTTCCTAAGTATTTTTCATTATCCATTTGATGGTCCTCATGTAAGATGGCATTTGTGTAGTCTTTCTTTAAAGTACAAATCTATTGCATGCCTACTGTAGAACATTCAGTGAATATGTGTGAACGAAAATAAAACAGGAGACAAAGTACAGCACCCTTCTGCCCCGATAATACAGTTGACATTTTCTATGCATTTTTGTTTTCTTTCAATTGTATCTACGTGTTTATGTGTTCATATATGAAATCACCCACTCACTTATACCAATGCTTTTATTTAATATAAATATATATTTTCATAAGTGAGTATAATATTTTATAACCTGTGTATATATGTGTATATATATATATATATATAACCTGTATATATGTGTTCATATATGAATACACCCACTCACTTATACAAATGCTTTTATTTAATATAATATATATTTTCATAAGTGAATATAATATTTTATAACCTGTGTATTTTACCTAACATACTGTATTTTCCATTAAATGTTTTTAATAATATCATTTTTAATGACTGCATAAGTGTTCATCAAACTTTTGTCATAATTTTACAAATTGCCTATTATTGGAATTTTAAATACTTTTTCTTATTTTAATGAGGAAAATGAAAATTTTTTTTTAAGCCTTTATCTTTGTACATACACGTGATTATCTAGTGTACCTTCCTAGATTTGGAATTGCCAGAGCAGAAGGCGAATAACTTTTGAAAGATTTTTGATTCTCATTGGCAAACTGCTTTCCAGAAAGGTTATACTTTTTAAAAGTTTTAATTATAAGGATTTATGTTTTCTTCCTCTGTCTTAAATGATATATTTAAGAATTCTGTTGCTCAAGAGACTGTAAGGAATATTTGTAAGGCCACACTAAAGAAGTCACGTTTAGTAAAAATTAGTATATTATATCTACGTATACACAGATGTTTCATTATTAAGCCTTGAGATAGCTAAATTACAACTGAATAGAACTAAACTCATTGGCAATCCGAGGGATTAGTTAGCTGATAACTAAACAAAAGTAAATATGTTTAAATTATAACCTGAAGAATGAGGAAGTGCATATTACAGACTTTGTTGAGTCTATGTCTTGGTAGCCAGTTATTCTGGGAGACTGTGGAAGTAATTTTTAGAAGTTGATAAGAATAGCATCGTGTTCTCTGTGTTTGGGATGATGGAAGGGAATCTTGTGTCAAACAGGCAGCTACCTCCATGGTGCCTACAGGGTAAATTGCCACTATATGAAATCAGATGGCAGAAGGATTTAGATGGCTTTTTGATGCTACTGCTTGTTTCCTCCTTTTGGGAACTGTGAAATAAATGCATGATATTCCATAGCACTCCGAAAATGTAGCAATAGTCAGGGTGCATTGAAAGAAGTTCATTTAGCAGAAACATTTTGTAAAAATGAAATATCAACACTTCTAAAACTTTATTTAGCTTGCATTGAATGTCCTTGAAATGCTGAAACAATTTGGCAAGGTTTTATTTTGTGACTTCTAATGATCAAATTGGAATTCCTACAAATTAATATACTTTGCTTATCTCATTTTCTTAATAAGAAAATTATTGTAGCTTAAAAGTGCAACTGGACGTAAATGGCTAAATGGTCTTAATGGTAAATATCATACTATGTAAATAAAATGTGAGACAAAACATTTTATTTCAAAGTTTATTTCATAATGGAAGAAAATAATTATTTGAAAGCCTATAAGTCATTTAGAGAGCACTATTTGAAAATTGACAGAAGTCATAATTGATGCAGACTTGTAAAAATAATTTAAATCCACTAATGCCATAATATGTCACTGAAAAAATAGTGATAGCCATGGAGAAATAGGTCACTACGTTTGTGAAGAAGCTGAGGCCCAATAACACTAAGTCACTTATCTAAGATCTCAGATCTGGTCCATCTTAAAAGCCATAATTGATCTGTTCTGCTGTAGTGAATCTGAAAGACATCTTTGTAGTGCAGCCATGGACTGTAGAATGTGACTATAACCAAGAACAGAAGCATCCTGCTTCTATAAATCGGTTTGGGATCCAGAGTATCTTATTTGAAAGAAAAGGACATAATTTCTTCAAAACATACAAGGATAGTTTATCCTATGAATGTGCAATCTGTGAAAATCGGGAGCAGGGGAAGAAGAGAAAAGAAAAGAATTTCAGGTTACACGAGAAGAGGAGAACTGAGAAAAATTAAGGGAAAGTAATGTCAATGGTGATCACTATAGTAAGCTTATTCTGTCCTTGGCTTAAATAACTAACAGTATTATCACTTGAAATCTTCACAAAAGTTCTGAACCATATAATACCCATTGACCAGGAATTGGTCAGACTTGAAATCTTGAAATTTTGATTTCTTAAATAGTTGAAGCCCTCCTATTGTGCTGTGATTTGAACTTGTAAATTGAGGGTTAATTACCCATGTAACACTGGGTTCTGTAACACTGCATATAATACATTTTGGGGGGGGGGGAGTGTTAAAATTACACCCTAGGGAAAAATATTTTACAATAAAATTTTTGTTCTACCTTAAGTGTAGTAAATGGATATCATTACTTGAAATGTAAATATTTACATTTTTGTAATATATGTCTTTGTTAACATCCACAGGGACATGAGAAAAACTAGTTGTTGTTTTTTGTTAAAGCTCCCTGGACTATATCAGCAGTTAATATTCAAATCCCATTTTTAAACTTAGCCCTGTATGACTTTGCTTGCCGCACAAAGAGTGTGTGTTTGAGGGTGGGAGTATGAGGAACTGGAAGGTTGAGATTCTCTATGTTCTTTTCCTCCTCCTGTTAGATTTTCAAATGAATATTTATTAAGCCAAAGGTAGTGGAGTAGATTAGTGATTTCAAACCAGGTGTCTGGCAGCTCTATAAGACCATAGAGACTATTACAGATTCAAGGACAATAGGAGTGGCGATTAGCTGTCAACTTAGTGGAAGAGGCTCCAAGTAGGTGAATCTGCTTTGTGTCAGATTCTCAGTTCTAGAAATTTTGGCATTTTGCACTTCAGTCCTCACAGTTACACTGCAAAGTATCCTTATTCCTTGAGCAAGTCCAGAATTCTTAGTACATTGCAAAAGGTCACACAACTTGCTTACCTGATGATCTTGGAATCTGAGATCAGAAATTGATTCCAGTGCCCGTACTCGTAGCCCCTCTCTGTGTTAAAATTATGGATGGGGAAAGAATAATACACTCCCTCTGTAAATCAGGCTAATAATACATTTCTTTGGTTGTTTGCTGAAAGACCTTTGTTTAGCAAGAGTAGAGATAATTTAGGGTGGGAATCTGGATTGAACCCGGCTCTGCATGATCTGTTTGACTTTAAGTTACTAATTGTGCCTCAGTTTCCTAATCTGTAAAATAGGAATAATAGATTGTTGTGGAGAGTAAATTAATTTGTACATACTATGTACTTTGAACAATGTCTGTTACCCCCTATGAATTCAGTTCATCTATTCACTTGTTTGATATCTTTCTATATCTCTGTTCTGGAAGACATAGTCTTTTAAAATTAAATTTAATACTCAGAATAGATTGCTATCATTTTTAGCTTTATTTCTGTTATTATATTTTCCCTTTTGCTTATATCTCTATTTGGTCTTATTTTATGTGATATCATTTCAGGTTCCTATATGATAGTGGACTCTTCAGATCATGACCCTGGAGAAAAAGCCAGACTTCAGCTGCCTACAATGAAGGAGAACGACACTCATTGTATTGACTTCAGTTACCTGTTATACAGCCAGAAAGGGCTGAATCCTGGCACTTTGAACATATTGGTTAGGGTGAATAAAGGACCTCTTGCCAATCCAATTTGGAATGTGACTGGATTCACGGGTAGAGATTGGCTTCGGGCTGAGCTAGCAGTGAGCACCTTTTGGCCCAATGAATATCAGGTAATCATCTGTTCTTTTCTATTTCGTGATTTGATGTCCTTGGATCTCACTGTGTATATAATACTTAGAGGTGAATACTAGCCCCATAGGGATGAGAGATGATTTCTTTAGTCCTCCTCCACCACTGTTCTTGAGAAAATGTTTAAATACATTGACACAAAATCTTCAAAGTATGGAAAATATTTCAGTATGTGGAAAAAGGTAGTTTAGGTACAAAATTTGTTGGTTGTTTGGCAAAGAGCTGCTTGCTGACAGACATATTTCTGTATCTGTCCTGGAAGAAATAGTCTTATTGAGTTGAGCATAATATTCAGACCGGATTGGTTCAATAACTTCCTGAAAATAATATTCAAAAAATAAACATGAAATAGGGCTTCATGAAATATGTTATCTAAGGAGAGGCATCTTCAATAATTTTAAAATATTTTGTCAGTTATATAAAGTTAAAAAAAAAAGCAAAAAAAACCTCACCAAGAATTTGAGTTCCGGCTTCAAGGTAAAACTAAAGGATTTCAGTAAGCGTTTAGAGTCTTCATTCTAGTGACTAAGTGACTGCTTCATTCTATCCCATTGCCACTTGACTGTCTAATTACAGAGTAATTAGACTCTGTACCTGATAGGTACATGACCTATCAGGGCTTTTCCAGCTCAACCATTAAAATAAAAAAACAACCAACAAAAAATGTGGTCCATATGTTGGACCAACCACACGTGGTCTTTGGATTCCACTCCCCACAAATGCTTGATTTAATTATGAGTAAACTGGACAATGAATAGTGTCAGTACCTACACTGTGAGTTGTAAATCTTGGAATTTAAACTTTTAAAAGATTTGCCTATTTGTAGCTTATTATAGAGCTTAACAGAGATGGGTTATGTAAAAGTATATTTTTATTATCATCGGTGAATAATTTATAAGGTAATAACAGTTTTATTTCTGCTTTAAAAAAAGCCTGTTAAGCTTATCTTTATTCCCGGGAAGAGGGGTGAGGGAATCAATCCATTGTTTTAATTGCTTTGCTCTTGAATTGATTTTTTGTTTGTTTGTTTTATTAAAAGTCTCTTACTTCATAGTTGTAGTTCTAAACGTAAGGTTCTCCATTTAGGGTTATGTGTCTATGAAGATTTCAGCGGATTCTTATTAGGTGCTAGTTGTTTCCATTATTCCTGAGCAGAAGGCTATTTCTCAGCAATCCTGGAGAGCCATCTGCTTCTTAGGGTGCACAGGTCTGGGAGGGCTGCTTATGTGGTAGGTGAGTAGATGGAGCTGTGTAAAACTCATGTTAAAAGCACTGAAGCAAGATTAATGGGCTCATATCTGACAACAGTGGGCTGATGGCTGTCATTGCTGGGTCAACCTCACAGCACATTGTCTTTATATTAATTTCTTTATAATCTGTTACTGGAGCTTAATACAACACTGAAAAGAAAAAGCTCTGATTCAGCAAAATAAAGCTGTCAATGAATTCAGTCTCCTTAAAATAAGTTAAAGCTCAGATAACAAATGTCGCAGAAATATTAAAAATCTGGATTCTAGACTCCAGTTGCTTATATTCAACACTGATTTTTGTTTGCTACCTGGATAGACAGTTCAAAAGAATGAAACTGTTAGTTATATCTTTGGAAATAAAAACCCATAGAGGTAGATTTTGGTAAATTCAACAAATAATGTATCTGTGGTATCATACTACTTATCTTTTGTAACTTAGAAATAGCATACATTATGCTTTCTCCTATTTTTTGGTAAGATCTACCTTTGAATCACTGATATAACATTTTCTTTCTCTCTGTCTCTCTTTTTTGTTTTTTTACCAACTTGTAATTTCTATTTTATTTTGTTATTTTTAATTGAAATATAGTTGATTTAAAATGTTATGTTAATTTCTGCTATACGGCAAAATGATTCCATTATACATATATATTTATCTTTTTAATATTCATTTCCATTATGGTTTGTCACACTTTACTGAATATAGTTCCACAGTAGGACCTTATTGTTTATCCATTCTATTTGTAATAGTTTGTATTTGCTAACTCCAAACTCCCAGTCCATCCCTCCTTCCCTCAGCCCCTCCCCCAATAACATTTCCTTATGGTGCAGATTTCTGTCATGTTACTTTTAATGTTGAGTTATAATACCAGGAACTGGATAATGTGTCTTTGTTCAGTCTCATTTTTCATGACAAAGCTGCCTAGGTTACTTGTACATGCAGTACTTTCAATAAAACTGTGCAAAAGAAACCTGTGCAAGTTTCAACCTGGCCAATGAGATCTTTTTGGAGATCTCTTTGAGAAAATGATTGCTAAATACATAGAACCTGTGGGTAAATGTCTCTTTGTTGCAGACTAAAATTTGAGCAATAGATCATTTCTTACATGATTACTTCCACATCCTTTTCCTTAACCTGCAAAACTTAACAATCAATGAGAGAAAAAAACAGAGTAGAATGTTTTTTATTCAGGTGCTTAGTGCTCAATAAATTACTTGATTGATGTTTTCATCAGTTTTTGTCATTCAGATACTGGTAGTATCTGTATATCAGTTATTAGAAACAACTGTATTTATGTAGGATTTTTGCTATTAGGAAATAACATGAAAAACTTCTGACTATTGCTTAATGCAGAAACTTTGGTATTTTTAAAATTAAAATATAGCCATTGCAATGTGCCATTTTACAAGTCTACCCTTTATTCTTAAAGAAATACCATTTATTTTTAATTTTTCCAGACTCTAGATTAAGTAGAATTGTTGATCTTCTTGGTTCCACAATTTTCTCAACTTCTCTTTTCCAGAGATCTTACACTTTCTGGACTTCTTTAACCTTTCTTGTTTGTTTGTTTTAACTTTCTCATTTTTCTAACTCCCTTTTCTTTTGTTTGGTGAAGACACCTGTCTTTCTTTGCTTGAACCATTCTGTATCTGACCACCCATCTTGTACAACCCCTTTTCACCCAACTTTAGTAATAACAACAGAAGCAATCAAAAATAGGCTGAGAATACTACTACTTTTAATTATTAATAGTATGGGATAACCTTTGTATAAAAATCACGATCCTGGAAGTGAAAACAAATGGTCCTTACAAGCCAGTCCTTCTCTTTTCCCTTTTTCTGTTTAACTGAATATCTGAAAAAGATACAATATATCTTTGGTATGGCTTTCCCTTCCCACAGATTCCATCTTATCAGATGCCTAAAGAGAAGATTGATGTGGTAATTTAATTACTAGTTTTCAACCTCAAGAAACCTCAGATTTGAAAAAAAGTACATGAAATTGTGAAATAAAGGCAACAATGATTCTTTGAATGATTAATTTTGGTTACCTGGAAGATTAGGATAAGGGCCCATGGACACTTCCTAGGTGAATTTTGACTCTCCTATTTAGCAGATGTACAGCCTTGGGGGTGTTCTTTAATCTCTTTGACTGTAGTTTCCTCATCTGAAAAATGAGGATCACAACAGTACCTGTCTCACTGGGTTTTCTAAGTATTAAATGACTAATACATACAGAGTGTTTAGAAAACAGTCTATAGTAGTTGTTTATAGTTGTAAACTACTCATACAGTGGGTGTTTATCATAAATTAGGTTAACATTACATTGAATAAATAAAAAATAACGTGAACTCTATTGTATTTAATAACTGCTCAGCATTTTTCTTTAATTATGAAACATACTGTCTATTTTTAAAAATAGCGGATTTAGGTTCGTAGCCAATTTGAGAGGAAGGTATAGAGACATCCTTATGTATCCCTGGTTCCCACACATGCATAGCCTCCCCCGTTATCAACTCCTATCAGAGAGGTATGATTGATGAGCCTGTGTTTGTTATGATAGATGAACCTGTATTGAGACATCATAGTCACTCAAGGGCCTTCCCCAGTGACGCTAGTGGTGAAGAACCTGCCTGCCAATGCAGGAAACATAAGAGACTCAGGTTCAATCCCTGGGTTTGGAAGATCCTCTGGAGGAGAGCACGGCAATCCATTCCAGTATTCTTGCCCGGAGAATCCCGTGCACAGAGGAGCTATAGTCCATAGGGTCTCAAAGGGTCCGACATGGTTGAAGCGATGTAGCACAGCACAGCACAATCACTGAAAGTCTGTAGTTGATTTTAGGGTTCACTCTTGGTGTTATACATTCTAAGACTTTAGACGAATATATAATGACATGTATTCATCATTATAGAATCAGAGTATTTTCACTGCCTGAAAAGTCCTTTGTGTTACACCTCTCCTGTCCACCCTGCTCTCTTTTTTTCTGTTTTTAATTTATTAAAATGTCTAATTTTTTTGCACATTATTAACACATCATGCTAACTTCTGGAGATACATAGGTAAAATCCCTCTTTTCCTGACACTTACATCTAGCTTGGCCCTTTAAAAATGTCAGGATAAATAAATGTAAAGATAAAAATGTTAATCAGAGGTGGGGCCTGCCTTTAAGGAGCCTCGTCCAGATGGGCATGTGAGATGTGCGTAGATAAAACTTTGAAACAGTATATATTTAATAGCAATTCTTAAATGACTTAAGAGGGAATGAGGTGGGAAAAATGAAAACAAGAGAATTGTTTCCAAAGTAATTTGAGACAGAAATGGAACTAGAATTCTTGCCTCTTGATTGCTCTGGTCCTTGATTAGTTTGCTTTCTAGCGTATCTGTTTTGGTTAACCAGCACTGTCTATAGTGAAACAGGACGAGCAAATGTGAATTTTATTTCTGACATAAGCATTGCAATGATACAATAATACATAAGGAATTATTTCTCACCTGTGTCTTCAGAACAATAGATGTCTTTTTAGCTTAGTATATTAGTTATAGAAAGTATCATATTACATGCGTTTTATTTGCCATGGTTATAAGTTGCTAATTCCTCCTATTTTTATTGACCTTAAGTAAGTACTGTAAATTTTTAGATTGCTCGCTAAGCAGAGGCAAAAAGAAAGAAAACAAAAACCAACTCAAATATCATGAGGTATTATCTTAGTGTTAAATCTGAACTGAAGAATAGCACACCTCTAAGAATATAATTTTCTCCACCCTGGATATCTGACCTGTCTTGAATGTGTAAAACTAAATTCTGCTTTGGGATTAAATCCATTAGTTTCTTAGTGAACAGTGAGGTTGTTACCAAATGAGGCAGGCAAACATAACTTCCAAAACTATTAGTGGAAACCTAATCTGCTGTTTTCCATTAACTGGGTGCACATCATTAATCACAAAAATGATGCGTGATGAAAACTACAGGGGTTTGGCCTGAAACTGAAAAGTGATAATATAGCAGAATGTGCCTCTTTTTTCTCACCCCCTAACTCACTGAGAAATAAACACTGAACTTTTGCAAGCCATTTTCTTCTTAACATTTTCCACTGGTTTTAAAAAAAAACAAAACTGTAAGAACTGGACAAGCATGGAGTCTTTTATTTTTGTTTCCATTTTAAAGGTTTATGTTAACATGTATTGCACTGATATTTTGGCAGTGGAATGTTTGTTGCACTCCAGAGATACTGCTGCTTTGGATCCAAGAAGATTGGGACTTAAACCAAATGACTGTTTACATAAAAAGTCTCTAAAAGATTGCTCTTGAGGAAGAGGGGCTGAAATAAGAGCATGCTCATGAACCATCCATGCAAAGCATGAGGAAAAGAGGATAGCACTCCTGTGCCATAGCTCTTGGGATGCTTCCAATTTTTATTGGTCTTTATCCAACCGTGTAGAGCCCCACAGAAGAAAGGAGGGTAGCAATATTTTTCTTTCCTAGATGGATTTTCTGTCCTAGTCTGCTTGAGGCACCGTAACAAAATACTACAGACCAAGTGACTTAAACAACAGAAATTTATTTCTCTTATGGTGTGAAGGCCAAAGATCAAAGTGCTGGTCTATTTGTTTCCTGGGGAGAGCTCTCTTCCTGGCTTGCAGATGCCTACCTTCTCCCTGTGACCTCACATAATAAAGAGAGAGTGCTCTGGTGTCTTGTCCTCTTCTCGTATGGGCAGCAGATCAATCGGATTAGGGTCCCACTCTTCTGACCTCGTGCTAAGTCACTTCAGTCATGTCCTACTCTTGCGACCCTATGGACTATAGCTTGCCAGGCTCCTCTGTCCATGGGATTCTCCAGGCAAGAATAGTGGAGTGGATTGCCCCACTCTTCTCAAGGGGATCTTCCCCACCCAAGGATCGAACCTCAAATGCCTCCTGCATTGGAGGCAGGTTCTTTACCACTAGCACTACCTGGGTTCTTAATTACTTCCTAAAGGCACAGTCTCCAAATACAATCACATTGGCAATTAGGATTTCAGCACATGAATTTGGAGAGGTATCACAGGGGACACAATTCAGTCCATAACACTAGGTATATATTATAGGTGTAACATTGGCAACCATTATTTACAACCATTATAAATGACTCTGGGTCATTATTTTATATGACAGTATTGCAGATGTTATGAATTTTCTGTTCAGTAGTCATTCTACTCACTTTTTTCAGAAACTTTTCCACCTTACTTACTTCCCCAACTTACTTTGCAGATAGGAGTGGCACAGCACTAGCCAATGAGTTATGATGGAAAGTCAGCTGGGAGACTTCTGGGAAAGATGTTATTCCCTGATTAAAAAGAGATCCATGTTGTTGCATGAAAACATGATGCTTGGCCCTACTGCAATTATTTTGTAACTCAGAAAGAAGATAACACATTCAGGGTAGCAGAAGAAAGTATGGAAGGAACCAGGGTCCTACTCTCAGACAAAATGACAACAACAGCAGCAATAAAAATAATATTATAGCAATTATTAGTTGAGTATTCTCCTATGCAGTTTAAGACATCCTATTATATCATATCCTTGTTGACCTTTTAGACAATCCCACCTCTCAACACATTGTTTGTAGATAGCACAAGCGAGATAACATGGCAAAATTAAAAGTATTTGTATCTATCCATGGGATCGCTAAGTTTCAGACACAACTGAGCGACTTCACTTTCACTTTTTACTTTCATGCATTGGAGAAGGAAATGGCAACTCACTCCAGTGTTCTTGCTTGGTGAATTCCAAGGACGGGGGAGCCTAGTGGGCTGCCATCTATGGGGTTGCACAGAGTTGGACACGACTGAAATGACTTAGTAGCAGCAGCAGCATGAATGAAGCAGTTAATATTTTTTAGTCCAATTGCAGAGAGAAGACAAAGCTATATGCCTGAAAATGTAAATAGGACTATGATAGAATGAGTCAGTGACTGAAAGGGATAGATAGAAAGGAAGGAAGGATAATTTGTTGAGTTTCTACTATGTATAAAACACTGAGCTGGATACTTCCGTATATGTCACTTTTACCTTGTTTTAATACTTGATCAAGTGTTAAGTGAATGTTTCTTATCTTCGTGCATGGACTAAGTTGCTAATTATGAAATGGTCAAAATGATTCCCCTTTTCCTCTTTATTAGTTTAATTTTGCTTTAAAAAATTTGGACTTCAGCCATATCAGTGACGTCTGAAGTTAATCATAACTTAATAGGCTTATTTAAGTTCTGGTAATAGTATTTGCCTAACATTGGCATTCTGGCTCATTTTTACAGTAGCACCATACCTTCTGTTTGATGGGCTGTTAACAGAACAGCTTTCTGCTGCTCAGTTTTACTCTTAGTGATTCCTTGTTTGTTTCACGAAAGGTACTCCCAATAGATGTGACAAAACTTCCACATTATTATTGTCGTTGTTTTTCTTTAAAATTGTCACCCTGCGAGGGTGACTTCTCTCTGGCTGTCGGCGATTTGCCTTTATTATAAAACACTTGCTTTACTTTTCCTCTGGACTCTGTTTGCTTTGATTCACTGATGAAAGTTACAGTGTGCAAACAAATTAAGAAGAGAATCCTAGTAACACAGTTACTATTGCAAGTATATGACAGACGTCTCTTGTTATTCTACTATATCATACTTGTTTTCATTTACTGTAGTAGGAACTGCCAAGTATCCCTTCACTAAGTTTTTTGAGAAATATTTCCATGAATTAATGCACTTCCCATTTAACAGATTGGAAAAATAATGAGCAGCAAGCAGAATTAGGCAGTGTGTGTTCAGTTGATGACGTTTCTTAGGCATTTGTTTCATCCAAGGAGACTGAGGAAGACAGATGTTCCAAAGAGTGAAATGCTGCTGCTGCTAAGAAAGCTTCACTATGAACAAAGCTAGTGGAGGTGATGGAATTCCAGTTGAGCTATTTCAGATCCTAAAAGATGATGCTGTGAAAGGGCTGCACTCAATATGCCAGGAAATTTGGAAAGCTCAGCCGTTGCCCCAGGACTGGAAAAAGTCAGTTTTCATTCCAGTCACAAAGAAAGGCAATGCCAAAGAAGGCTCAAATTACTGCACGATTACACTCATCTCACAGGCTGGTAAAGTAATGCTCAAAATTCTCAAGCCAGGCTTCAGCAATACATGAACCATGAACTTCCAAATGTTCAAGCTGGTCTTAGAAAAGGCAGAGGAACCATAAATCAAATTGCCAACATCCGCTAGATCATAGAAAAAGCAAGAGAGTTCCAGAAAAACATCTGTTTCTGCTTTCTTGACTATACCAAAGCTTTTGACTGTGTGGATCACATCAAAATGTGGAAAATTTTTCAAGAAATGGGAATACCAGACCACCTGACCTGCCTCTTGAGAAATCTGTATGCAGGTCAGGAAGCAACAGTTAGAACTGAACATGGAACAACAGACTGGTTCTAGATAGGAAAAGGAGTACGTCAAGGCTGTATATTGTCACCCTTCTTATTTAACTTATATGCAGTATTCTCAGTATCATGAGAAACACTGGGCTGGATGAAGCACAAGCTGAAATGAAAGCCGCCGGGAGAAATATCAATAACCTCAGATATGCAGATGACACTACCCTTATGGCAGAAAGCAAAGAAGAACTAAAGAGCCTCTTGATGAAAGTGAAAGAGGGGAGTGAAAGAGTAGGCTTAAAACTCAACATTCAGAAAACTAAGATCATGATATCTGGTCCCATCACTTCAGAAAAATAGATGGAGAAACAGTGGAAACAGTGACAGACTTTATTTTGGGGGGCTCCAAAATCAGTGCAGATGGTGACTGAAGCCATGAAATTAAAAAATGCTTGCTCCTTGGAAGAAAAGTTATGACAAATCTAGACAGCATATTAAAAAGGAGAGATATTACTTTGCCAACAAAAGTCCGTCTAGTCAAGGCTATGGTTTTTCCAGTAGTCATGTATGGGTATGAGAGTTGGACTATAAAGAAAACTGAGCACTCAAGATTTGATTCTTTCGAACTGTGGTGTTGGAGAAGACTCTTGAGAGTCCTTCAAGGAGATGCAACCAGTCCATCCTAAAGGAAATCAGTCCTGAGTATTCATAGGAAGGACTGATGCTAAAGCTGAAACTCCAGTACTTTGGCCACGTGATGCAAAGAACTGACTCATTAGAAAAGACCTTGATGCTGGGGACAATTGAAGGTGGGAGAAGGGGACTCCAGAGGATGAGTTTGTTCGATGGCATCACCGACTCAATGGACATGAGTTTGAGTAAATTCTGGGAATTGGTGATGGACAGGGAGGCTTGGCATGCTGCAGTGCATGGGATTGAAAAGAGCTGGACAGATTTGAGTGACTGAACTGAACTGGGACAGAATCCCTAACCAAACACAAAAATACAAGATGCAAGAATCATTTCCTTCATTTTCATTTACTAATCCATTTAATCTGACAATACTATAACATTTATAAGTACAATATCATATCAGTAAGAAAATTATAGATAACATGTTAAAATCAGATCCTCCTCAGTTATTTTGTCTGCCTACTTTGATGGTTAATTAGAATTTGTGGTTGTTTCCATAGGCTTTCGAGTTTCTGTACAACTTTAATTTCCTTGCCTCCTCTGTCCATTTTCTTGTCAAAGACTGATTTTTCTTTATCTTAGACTGCATGTGGTATGTAACAAAATATTGCCTCATCAAGGGAAAAACAAAACTAAATTGGGTGACAGTATGTTTTTATCTAAAATTTAATTTTTTTGCTGTGGTGATTTCAGTTTCCATTCTTAGAACATAATGGAAAAAGGAAAGGTTGTAATTGTGTCTTTTATATAAGCTTTTCAAATGAAGGAATGTAGTTGTTAGAAAATACAAAGGAAATGTCAGACATATTTGCAGTTTCTATTTTACTATTCTTTTTGATAATGTATAGAATAATTATTCTGTTGTTAGTAATACAAGTGGGAAATTGAAGGAAAATAAACTTTGGACTTTGTAAATTAAAACATCCACTTATGTAATCTAGTAGACAATTTGTAGTTCCTTTTAGCTGTCTTGATTTTCAAAAGGAATTTTTAAAGCTGTCATTATAAAACTAGCTACTACATGTTATTTCTGCATTTAGTTATATAAATAACCATTGCACACACCACTGGAATTCCCTGATGAGATTTAGATTCCTAATATTCTTTGAATGATCTTTTAAAAAATCATTCTTCTCGGGTTTCTCAAAGCAGTAAATCAATTCTCATTTTATGTTTAAAAATAAGATGTTTAGTCATAAATTTATATCAGGTAATGATTCGATAAAGTAATAAAGAGTTGAAAATTCAATCAAAGATTGGTTCAAACTTAAACATCTTTAGATCCTGGGATTTTGCAACAGCAGCACAAATATAATACTTGGAAATAGATATAATGATTCTCTGGGTTAGTATTTATTAAGACACTTTTGGTTTGGCTGTGAACTTCAACTAGTTAAACATATGAAGAGGTGAAGCCAGTTTAGGTCCATAAATATTGGAGTGAATTTCTACCCTGTTTTGTTTTGGTTGCTGTTCATTTTCTTTTATGTTTTTCTCTCTTGTTACCTACCGCCTTGTTTTAGGGAGAGGAGAGGTTGTAAGCAAAGCATTAAGCACTTAAACAAATAACTACATTTTAAGTATGTCTATTATGTTAAATCAGAGAAGACAATGACACCAGTACTCTTGGCTGGAAAACCCCATGGATGGAGGAGCCTGGTGGGCTGCAGTCCATGGGGTCGCGAAGAGTCAGACACGACTGAGCGACTTCCCTTTCACTTTTTCACTTTCACACATTGGAGAAGGAAATGGCAACCCACTCCAGTATTCTTGCCTGGAGAATCCTAGGGACAGGGAAGCCTGGTGGGCTGCCGTCTATGGGGTCGCACAGAGTTGGACACGACTGAAGCGACTTAGCAGCAGCAGCAGTAGCATTATGTTAAATATTGTGACATGATGCATGAGAATTAGAAGGAGATAGTCTCTCTCACTCTCTTTTTTTAATCTTAGTAGAGAATAAAGGTGAGGGCATTTTATATTTGGGTAAAGTTTTAAACTAGAAGTTTTTTAGTCTTTGTTCAATTCCAGGTCAATTGATCATTAGGTTGTTATTCACTGAGTGACTACTTCGTGTGATCTTTTGAATCTTAGTCGCTAAGATATGGGGCAATAGCTAGTCTACTAATTACGCATCTATTTTATGAGGTAATGAAAGCCTCAAAGTATTCCGTTTAAAGCTCTTATTTACAAATGAAAGACACCAACTAAAACCAGCAGAGATAAAGGTGGAATTGGAAAGATTTGGGATTCTCTTAGAGCATGTTAGGGAAGTGGAATATCTAACCCTGAAGAAGGTAAGTTTCCCAGAACAGCAACAACAACATTGCCTTTCTCTCTGTAGGTCACTATGAATGACTCATTAATTTATCTCTTCCAGAAGTATTTATCAAGCAATCTAATCTCTGCCAAGGACTCTTCTGGCTGCTGGAAATATATAGTTCTGAATAAGTGCCAAGGTCCCTGTTCGCCCAGGAATTCTACTCTAGTGGGGGAAGGGAAGAAAACAGATGAATAACTAAATGAGCAAAATATCAAATGGAGTAAGTGCAGAGAAGATAATTGCGATACAATAATGTGAGAGTTGGAGTTCTGGAAAACATCTTGGAGCAGGTAGTTCAGGAAGAGCCATTGGAGAAAGTGAGTTTCACCTGGAGATCTGAATAGCAGAAGGGATCCAGGCTTGCAAAGACCAGGGAAATGCTGCAGAAAACAGAGCTGGCAGCAAACAAAGGCCCTAAATTTGGGGAGATTGGCATCGTGGTTGGACAGAGGACAGGTGGTTGTTACTGTTCAGCCACTAAGTCATATCCAACTCTTTGCGACCCCATGGACGGCAGCAGGCCAGGCTTCCCTGGCCTTCGCCATCTTCCAGAATTTGCTCAAGTTCATGTCCATTGAGTTGGTAATGCCATCTAACCGCCTCAGCTTCTCTGCAGAGGGTGACATGGATGAGGGGACAGTCGGAGCAGTGGTCGTAGGAGACCTCTTCTAGAATGAGATGCATCTGATTTCAGTTATGTGGAGCTCTGCCATGCAAGAAACAGTTTGAACACTTTTAGAAGATTTTTGTCAAGGGATTCTGTTTACTCATTTTTGGTCTTGTACATCTTCCAGATTTATAGTCTTCTTTAGTCTTTTTCACTGCTGGCTCTCTAGTCACAGCCCTGCTTGCATATCATCTTGATCATGGTTCCCTGACTGTTTTCCCTTGCCTTAAATTCAGTTGTAAATCTGTTACTTTTGGACAGATACTATTTTGGTGATATTGACCTTCTCAGATTTTTTAAGTGTTTCCTCTAAAGTCAAAATGTTTAGCCTTCATTTGAGGTTCTTCATAATTTAGCCTCAGCCAATTACTTCAATTTCTCTACTAATTATTTTTTACAGACACCTTCTGCTTTAGTCTGAAACCTTTAGTTGTTTGCTTTAGTTGTTCTTTGGTCAATTTGGGCACTTTATGTGAATTTAAACATTATATATATATATATATATATATATACACACACACACACACACACATATATATAAAATGCTTATATATATCTTATGTATAATATATGCATATATAAAATATGTATACCTTACATATAATATTTATTATATATATGCTTATTTATAATTATATGTTATATATATATACATATATGTGTTATATATTATCATGCTAAATAGCTTCAGTCATGTCCAACTGTCTGCAATCCTATGGACTACAGCCAGCCAGGCTCTTCTGTCCTTGGGATTCTCCAGGCAAGAATACTGGAGTGGGCTGACATTTCCTTCTCTAGGGGATCTTCCTAACTTAGGGATCAAACCTGCTCTTCTTAGCTCAGGGATCAAACTGGTGTCTCTTACATCTCCTGAATTGGCAGATGGGTTCTTTACCACTAGTGCCACCTGGGATGACATTGTATATTATATGTGAAAGTGAAAGTCACTCAGTTGTGTCTGACTCTTTGAGACTCCATAGACTGTACAGCCCGTGGAATTCTTCAGGTCAGAATACTGGAGTGGGTAGCTGTTTCCTTCGCCAGGAGATCTTCCCAGGGATCAAACCCAGGTCTCCTGCATTTCAGGTGGATTCTTTAGCAGCTGAGGTACTAGCTGCTGCTAAGTCACTTCAGTTGTGTCCGACTCTGTGCGACCCCATAGACGGTAGCTCATCAGGCTCCCTGTCCCTGGGATTCTCCAGGCCAAGAACACTGGAGTGGGTAGCCATTTCCTTCTCCAATGCATGAAAATGAAAAGTGAAAAGGAAGTCGCTCAGTCGTGCCCGACTCTTAGCGACCCCATGGATTGCAGCCTACGAGGCTCCTCCGTCCATGGGATTTTCCAGGCAAGAGTATGGGAGTGGAGTGCCATTGCTTTCTCCGTGAGGTACTAGGGAAGCCCAAAATATATATCTTCTAAAATGCCTTTGATTTTTCCTTTCTGTTATCTAAGTTCTGTTTATCCTTTAAGACCCAAATTTATGCTCACTTCCACCATGAAGCCTATGCTTTGCCACTTCATTTCTCCTCATTATCTGTATTGCTTCCATGGCTATTTAGATATGCAGCTTGTAATGTTTCAGAGAGTTTTGTATTTTGTATTTCAACCTCTTTGAAAAGGGACTGGGTTTGCCATAAAGACAGTGTAATATTTACATTGTGCTTTATATTTTGGAGGCAGTTTGATGATGTAAAAAATTATCTTCTCAGTAGCATTAAAAGGTCATTAAGAAAAGTAGAACTACTTTTATTTTAGAGATGAGGACTGAGAAAGGATAATTGACTTGCTTAAGGTCATGTTGCTAGCTAGAATTGTGTTGGATTTCCTAGAGGTAAATTCTAGTTCCTCTCTAGTGTGCCAGGGTGCGTCTTTGTTGATTACGATTTTTCAGCCTTGGTCTCAAGGGACAATTTGATTTTCTGATTAAATATTAAGTGATGGTATAAGAGTAAGGTTATAATTATTTCACTTCCATATACCATTTTAGGAAGTTTTTTTCTTCTTATTATTTGCTATTATTTCTTTAGAAACATTGAATCACTTTATGGTTTGTCTATTAAAAATTGATTGACTGAAGTAAGCTGAACATGTAAGGGTCAGTCTAGAACTTTGATAGACTAGATTTCATTTCTACAAGCAAGTATTTATTTCATTGTTATTGCATGCTTTGCACTAATCTAGGCTCTAAAATAAAACAAGTATGGAAACAATTTCATACCTTTATTTAGGGAATATAAAGTCCACTCAGGAAACTGGTTATGTGCTGACAAATTTTGGTGGTAGGTGATACCTAAATGGGATTCTATTATACATTTATCTCATGATTAAATGGGAGTCTGTTATACATTTTTCTCTGATTTTGCATATATTTGCAAATGCCATAATACTGGAGTGGTTAGCCATTCCCTTCTCCAGAGGATCTTTCTGACCTAGGGATCAAACCCAGGTCTCCTGCACTGCAGGCAGTTTCTTCACCATCTCAGCCACCAGGGAAGCCCAATAAAACAATAGGAAGAAACAAAAGTCTTCTGAGGGAGATAAAATGTCTGTATTGGTTCTGTTGTATGAGCTCCAATGAGGGACCTACACACAGGCTCTGTGGTCAGAAAAAATGCAGTGGCATCTGGATGTGCATAAGTAAGTAAGTAAAGTCGCTCAGTCGTGTCCGACTCTTTGTGACCCCATGGACTGTAGCCCACCAGGTTCCTCCCTCCATGGGATTCTCCAGGCAGGAGTACTGGAGTGGGTGTGCATAGCAGGAGTGAAAAGGAGTGTGTTTCCCCATGATGAGGCATAAATAGTGCCCCCAGCAGTCCGAAATGGGAATGATCATATTGTGTGAGGGGACAGCCACATTCATCTGCTGAAGCGGAGGGTTTTGACATGAAGAGGAATGAAANAGGAGTACTGGAGTGGGTGTGCATAGCAGGAGTGAAAAGGAGTGTGTTTCCCCATGATGAGGCATAAATAGTGCCCCCAGCAGTCCGAAATGGGAATGATCATATTGTGTGAGGGGACAGCCACATTCATCTGCTGAAGCGGAGGGTTTTGACATGAAGAGGAATGAAAGATGACATTGAGTTGGTTGGACTTTGTTATTTAGAAGTTTCCAAATCCAGGTCGTGAGATTTGTTAATCTGATTCCTAAATGTGAACCACTCAGAAGAGTTAATCAGCGGGGCAGTGTGATAACAGTGATGATTTTTGAAAGTCATTCTTTTGAAGGCTGAACTCAGCAGATCAAAGGTAGACCTCAACTCAGCGTCTGCTGGTTATCCCCATACTGCTATTCTTCAAGCTCCATCTGTTCAAACGAGACTCTTGAAGTTGTGACATTCAACATTTTTGGATGAAAACCTGTGGGGGGCAAGGGATATTTTTGTTATTCAGTTCCCTTTCTGCTAGGTAGAGATTTATTTATTATGAAAGGTAATCAGGTTTTGGCAGACAAACTCACTTTTTTTTTTTTTTTTAAGTCTATTCAGGGATTCTGCCTTTGTCAACAGAATTGCTAAATTTTGTTCATTTAAGCTTATTCTTTCCACTGAGATCATCAGGGAACTTTCTTTTATTATAAAGGATGAAGGCTGTCCAGGTGATGCTCTTCTCCTCCATCTGCCCATTAAATCCTTAATCTCCTACACCTGGGTGGCTTCTAATCCTTTATTTGCTTTATGTACCAGTGGTTTCAAGTTGGACAAGTTCTGTGTCAAATATGCCAACAAAGTTAAGTTTCCTTGTGCCGTAAAAGGGTATGCTATGCCCCAGGATCTCCTGGAAAATAAAGTAGATTGCTGTTCACAAATGGGTCTGCTGGTTTTAATGCAGCCCAGTTAGTAAATGGCATTCACTCACTATACAACCAGGAGTGCCCTATTGATTGGCAACAGGAAGCTCCTTGTTCATGTTGAGAGTTCCTTTTGCTGGGTTGCTTGCCTCTGAGAATTGTCAGTGTGCTGCCTTTGTGATGCAGTAAAAGGTCCTTTCTGCCTTTTTTTTTTTTTTAATTGCTATTTGCTTCTCTGTTTGGAGCCAACTGATGGACTTGAGTTATAAAGCCCAGAAGTTTTACTTGAGTTTGTTTTTGGATGTTGCTTGGTCAGGGTTCTTTTTGGAAGAAAGTCAGGAAAATAATACCGGAGGCAAAGTTATCCACTGCTTCTTAGTTATCACTGTACTACCTTAAATTCAGTGGGCTACCTTGTCAGGAGTTCATGCCCTGAATTGAATTTCAGGCTTGAACCCCACTCTAGTTCAGAGAGAGCTCACATTGCAGAAACAGTCTGCTCAGTTCAGTTACATAAACCTTCCTCACAAATCATCTCTACACCACTGAGAGTTGGTATCCATCAGCTTACCTTGTGGGATAACTGGGAATCAGGAAAGGCACAATCCATGTCCTCTGTTCTTCAAGTAAAACCCTATAGAGAATATAACTAACTTGGTAAAGAACAGTGCTTCTTAAGTCAAGACAGGGTATATCTCACTTAACTTAAAACAAAAAGGGAAGGAAAAAAAAACATTTTTCCTTGTCCAGTACTTTTGCATCTCTGTTTAGCTGTCATATAAATGGATGGCATTGATTTGTAGAAGCAGAGGCCGGAACATTTTATTTTTTCATTGCTGTTGCTAAAAAGACAGAAGATAGGAAGATTATTTAAACCATAATTTGTGCTGACATTGCCTGGAGGAGGTGAATTGGTATCAGCCTATTTGAAAATGGAAAATTTTTCCATAAAAATGGTGTTAGTTAACTTTGAGAAGTTTTTTAAAATTATGAATGTTTTAATTTGGAGGGAATCACATGCATTAAGAGTGACACTTGGACTTTTTAATTACAACCTGACCACATAAAATTGCTTTAATTCTTAACTGTTATCAAGGTTCTCTCCTTCAGCAATACAAAGTGGTTAGGACCATGAGAAGTTAATTACAGCTTCTGGCGGTACTTGCAGTGAGAGAAGTTTCAAGCTGTTTTTCTGAGCAGCCCCCACATCCTGGTTTCTTTTTGCTTTGGATAGGGTTTGAGATCCTCGCTAATGGACCTGCGCTTCCACATCTGGTCTCTGACATTTCCCTACTGTTTGGATTTTTTCCCAAAGATACCTGACTCTTCCTGAACTCCAGATTTTCCCACCCGTCTCTACCTTCAGCTTTGCTTCTAAGGCCTCTTCATGGAGACTGAAAAAAAAATGCAGACCTCAGAAAAACATAGAATCTGTCATTTTCTTAAATAAAATGTATTTGATGCAAAAAATTTTAGAATCCAACTCCCCAAATCAAATTTTAAAAACTCACCCAACCTTAAAAAATTGGAAATAGAACTGCCATATGACCCAGCAATCCCACTGCTGGGCATACACACAGAGGAAACCAGAATTGAAAGAAACACGTGTACCCTAATGTTCATTGCAGCACTGTTTATAATAGCCAGGACATGGAAGCAACCTAAATGTCCATCAGCAGATGAATGGATAAGAAAGCTGTGGTACGTATACACAATGAAGTATTACTCAGCTATTAAAAATAATACATTTGAATCAGTTCTAATGAGGTGGATGAAACTGGAGCCAATTTTATAGAGTGAAGTAAGCCAGAAAGAAAAATACCAATACAGTATACTAATGCATATATATGGAATTTAGAAAGATGGTAATGATAACCCTGTACGCGAGACAGCAAAAGAGACACAGATGTATAGAACAGTCTTTTAGACTCTGTGGGAGAGGGTGAGGGTGAGATGATTTGGGAGAATGGCATTGAAACA
Source organism: Neotragus moschatus (assembly GCA_006410615.1). Taxonomy (NCBI): domain Eukaryota; kingdom Metazoa; phylum Chordata; class Mammalia; order Artiodactyla; family Bovidae; genus Neotragus; species Neotragus moschatus. Next base: position 386,738 of record SJYA01001363.1, on the reverse strand, counting down.
TTATCATATGTGAAATGAAGCGCCAGTCCAGGTTCGATGCATGATACAGGATGCTTTGGCTGGTGCACTGGGATGACCCAGAGGGATGGTACAGGGAGGGAGGAGGTGGGGGGTTCAGGATGGGGAACACATGTACACCCGTGGTGGATTCATGTCAATGTATGGCAAAACCAATACAAGATTGTAAAGTAAAAAAAAAAAAAAATTAAAATAAAAAAATAAAAACTCACCCAAGACAATCTAAAGGCAACTGCATTGCAAAATTAGTATCCTTTGACTAATTAACCAACCAATATTTATTATTTATCTATAATGTGACGTACTATGATGGCGCTAAAGGGAATATAATAAAATATAAAAATTGTGTGAATTTAACTCAGATGACCATTATATCTACTACTGTGGGCAAGGCTGCTTTAGAAGAAATGGAGTAGCCATCATAGTCAACAAAAGAGTCCAAAATGTAGTACTTGGATGCAATCTCAAAAACAACAGAATGATCTCTGTTCGTTTGCAAGGCAAACCATTCAACATCACAGTAATCAAAGTCTATGCCCTTACCAGTAAGGGTAAAGTAGCTGAAGTTGAACGGTTCTATGAAGACCTACAAGACCTTTTAGAACTAACACCCAAATGTCCTTTTCATTATCGGAGACTGAAATGCAAAAGTAGGAAGTCAAGAAACACCTGGAGTAACAGGCAAATTTGGCCTTGGAATACGGAATGAACTCTTATTAGAGTTCTGCCAAGAGAATGCACTGATCATAGCAAACACCTTCTTCCAACAACACAAGAGAAGACTCTACACATGTACATCACCAGATGGTCAACACCACAATCACATTGATTATATTCTTTGCAGCCAAAGATGGAGAAGCTGTATATAGTCAGCAAAAGCAAGACTGGGAGCTGACAGTGACTCAGATCATGAACTCATTGCCAAATTCAGACTGAAATTGAAGAAAGTAGAGAAAACCACTAGACCATTCAGGTATAAGCTAAATCAAATCCCTTATGACTATACAGTGGAAGTGAGAAATAGATTTAAGGGACTAGATCTGATAGATAGAGTGCCTGATGACGGAGCTTCAGGACGGAGATTTGTGACACTGTACAGAAGACAGGGATCAAGACCATCCCCAAGAAAAAGAAATGCAAAAAAGCAAAATGGCTATCTGAGGAGGCCTTACAAATAGCTGTCAAAAGAAAGGAAGCAAACACCAAAGGGGAAAAGGAAAAATATACCCATTTGAATGCAAAATTCCAAAAGAATGGCGTACTGTGGTTCATGGAGTTGCAGAGTCTGACTTGACTGAATAACTGAACTGGAACTGGAACTGAAGAGGCTTTCTAAATTAGAGGGATTTTTAATGCTAACTAAATAGCTAGTTTATCTTTTTATTTCTTTATTTTTTCCCTTTATTTTTCATCATTTTCTCAGTATGCGTGTTGAAGGAATGCTTCCACTTTCTAATAGACTTATCTATCTTCTTCTCTTTCTGTTTTCTATAAACAGTCTGAAGTGAAATGAAAGTGACATAAAAGTCTTTCAGTTGTGTCCTACTCTTTGCAATCCCAGACTCTACAGCCCATGGAATTCAGTTCAGTTCAATTCAGTTCAGTTCAGTCACTCAGTCATGTCCAACTCTTTGCGACCCCATGGACTGCAGCACTCCAGGCCTCCCTGTCCCTCACCAACTCCCGGAGTTTACCCAAACTCATGTCCATTGAGTTGGTGATGCCATCCAACCATCTCATCCTCTGGAGTCCCCTTCTCCTTCCCTCCTTCAATCATCCCCAGCATCAGGGTCTTTTCAAATGAGTCAGCTCTTCGCATCAGGTGGCCAAAGTATTGGAGTTTCAGCTTTAGCATCAGTCCTTCCAATGAACACTAGGGACTGATCTCCTTTAGCATGGACTGGTTGGATGTCCTTGCTGTCCAAGGGACTCTCAAGAGTCTTCTCCAACACCAACAGTTCAAAAGAATCAATTATTTTGTGCTCAGCCTTCTTTATAGTTCAGCTCTCACATACATGACTACTGGAAAAAAAATAGCCTTGACTAGACAGAACTTTGCTGGCAAAGTAATGTCTCTTCTTTTTAATATGCTGTCTAGGTTGGTCATAGCTTTTCTTCCAAGGAGTAAGTGTCTTTTAATTTCATGGCTGCAATCACCATCTGCAGTGATTTTGGAGCCCAAGAAAATAAATTCAGCCACTGTTTCCATTATTTCCCCATCTATTTGCCATGATTTGATGGGACTGGATGCCATGATCTTAGTTTCTGAATGTTGAGTATTAAGCCAACTTTTCCACTCTCCTCTTTCACTTTTTTCAAAAGGCTCTTTAGTTGAATTCTCTAGGCCACAATTATGGAGTGGGTAGCTCTTGCCTTCTCCAGGGGATCTTCCCAACCCAGAGATCAAACCCAGGTCTCTTGCATTGCAGGTGGATTCTTTACCAGCTGAGCCACCAGGGACGCCTTAAAAACAGTCTTAAGTACTAGTGAACAGGGAAGCCCTATAAACAGTCTACCTACTGGTGAAAAATGACTAAATTAACTATTTAAGCCAGATAGGGGAGAAAAGGAAACTTTAAATCCTCTAAATTACTAATAATGTAGACTAATAATGAATCTGGTATTTTTGGTGATTCATGCAAGATAGGAAAAAAAGAAAAAGGAAAGTCTGTTCAAGTCTCTCCATTAGTCAGTTTTATTTCAGCTGTTAATTGTTCTGCACCAAAATGACAGTGATAAATCAATGAAACGGTAGATCTGGGGTTCTTAAATGTGTTCTGAAAGGCATATTAACCTTTCTTATTTCAAACTTGCAAACAGTTAACTCTCGTCTAAAGCAATCAGGAAGAAAATGCTTAGAAGTCAGGTAGAATAAAGAACTGTTTTTATGTTCAGAAACATTTTCATTTAAGAGAAGAAATATAGAAATAGCAAGATAGGTGTGATATCCAATCAGTCTTTAAATTGCTATGAATAGAATGATTCATTTCTTGTAAGTTTTGTTTTATAAAACATGTTTCTTACCTTTTTCCTTTTTAGATTGTCAACCTGTTACTATCATCCTAGAAGGACCTGGGAACACATACTGATTGTGTGTTAAAATGAATTCTCTGGAAATTTAATGTTCTTAATTCTCTTGAGCAAATGAATCTTGAAATGGTTTTTTAAAATGCACTGTCACAAATAAACATAAAGATGGCTTTTAAACTTAGTAATTTGTGGAATTATACATGTTTTCAGCTGAAAGGCTTTAATGATTATTTTATCCAAGCCCCTGATTTAGGAAACTCATTGAGGCTACATGATCTCTGTGCCATAAAGAGAAAAGTGTCCAGGTGGGCCAGGACTTCCTTTCTGTTCAAATTCTTTCAAGATAACTAATCATTTAAAGTATTTTTCAATCACATAACTTCTTCCCCTTGAATTGATTGATTGTTTTGTGTATTTTTATCATTTGTATCCCTTGAAATTACTGGTTCTATACAATATATCACAGATAGTTAAACAAGTTAAAATATCTGTAATGTTTTGTTTCCCTGATGTTGAATGCTGCTACCTTCAGCATTGACATAAATTAAAGAATATATTACTCTGAGTATTATCCTAATTTTTTTTTCCTGTTCCTTGTTCTTAGTATTATACGGTTGTGCTTGGCATGATTATGTGGAAAGAGTTCTTACATCACTGCATTCACTACTGAAGAGCAGAAAGTACCAGTGTGGCTCTCTTACTGTTTTTTAAGTAAACTACCGGCAAAATATGGAACACACTTCATAGTAGTTTTTATGCTCTAGAATTGCATGAGTCATGGGCTGTGATAGGATCTTCTCCAATCTGTTTTATTCTGACCACAGTGCAGCTTTTGTTTTTTGACTGTAAATGCCTCTATTATTTCAACAGGTATTCAGACTTCAAATAATTGTTAAGTGAGTGTTGTAATTGAGATAATCGACTCTTGGAACTGTAGTAACAGTGGAGATCTTTTGCTCTTTAAATTCTGTGTAAAAGTAGTCCAAGCATTTTAAAGACAAACTCCATTTTAGAAAGAGAAATTTGGTTCAACAATTTATTTTAATGGAATAAAATTAAATAATGAGTCTTAATGCCACAACTTTAACTTAAGTCTTCCAGCTTAAAAAGCAAATCAGTTTATAGGAGAGATTATGTTAACCTCTTGAAGTAGTACAAGGTCACTTTTACTTAAAGACTACATGATTTATAACAGAATAATATGAGTGAATATTGAATGGTATTCTACCCATATTTAAACACCCAGACTGTGGCATGGAAGAGAATTAATGAAAAATATAATAGGGCAATTACACTTATGGATATGATCTCTAAGTATTTATTCCTCTCCCTTTTCGGCCATAGGCACACCTTCACCCGTATCCCCCTCCACCAACCAAGGAGATCTTTCTATAGACTGACAGCTATTTTAACTCCTTAAAGGAAGAGCAGTAGGGGTTCATAGTGAAAAAGTCTCATGTACATAGATTTCAGTGGATAAAAATGGGGACCTTAAAAGATCTGGTTGGAGCAGAACTGATGGGGTATTGGAATTAGCTTACTAATTTAGAAGACTCTTTCAGTAGTCTAAAGTACAGAGATAGAAAGGGAGAACTGGAAATAGGATGAGACTGATAGTGCAGACTTGAGTTAAATCAATTGATTTTCCAGAAATGGTTTGGAGATGGAATTGTTAGGAGTTAAAGTTTGATTTTGTATGTTAGATTAGAGAAAGAAGGCAGAGGTGATACCGTGATTTCTAATTGTGCAAGCATAGTGGAGTGTCATGCTATTTATTTTGATATTGGTTATTTCAGAGGAAGTACATCAGTGTATTTGTGTGTGTGTGTGTGTGTGTGTGTGTATACTGGGGGTTGTGGATCTGGATGATGCTCATTTAGTTGGCTCTGAGTCATCTGTGTGACGCTGACTCATAGATTATCCTGGGCTTCCTGGTGGCTCAGACTGTAAAGAATCTGCCTGCAATGCAGGAGACCTCGGTTCATTCCCTGGGTTGGGAAAATCCTCTGGAGAAGGGAATGACAACCCACTCCAGTATTCTTGCCTGGAGAATCCCCATGGACAGAGGAGCCTGTTGGGCTACAGTCCAGGGGCTTGCAAAGAGTCAAATAGGACTGAGTGACCAACACTTTCACCTCTTTTAGGGATATTTTTAAAAAGTCAGGAGAAGGATTTTAACTAGAAAACAGATTTGGAACTCATCAGCATGAAGATGCACATAAAAATCAGAGGAAGCTAGTGTTACCCAGGATGAACAAACTGAGTGTGAAGAGAGTTTCATAGACGTTGTTAATCTGTAGGAGTCCAGCAAGTCAAGTCTGAAAAGGAGAAAGAAGGGAAATACAAAGAAGAAAAAACCATGAAGCTGAGTGACAGGAAATTGGAGGGCAGAGAACATTCAAGGAGGGTAAAGATAACATCAAATTATGCACAAAATCTCAAAGAAGATAAAAGGGGTTTATTGACTTTAACATGAAAGACTTCACTTTTCATTTCTCAATTCAGGTTTTGAGTAAATAGAGTGAATAAAGCAAAAGGAGGGTAAACAGGTCTGAGGCAGAGAATATTCTTTTTTGCTCCCAGCATCTTATACAGTTTTTTTCCCCTCCTTTGGCTTATTTAGTTTGCTTCTTTTTGCTTGTTCACAATTGTGAATTTACTGGTAGGAATTAAATGAATGAAACGTTCCCTAAGATCTGCTGTTCTTAGCAGATGTTTCTGAATGTGTTACAAAGTAACCTACCCTATGTAAGCAAAACCCTAAATGTAAATGATTTTACATTTTGTGTATCTATTTTAGGTTAGCTAGATCATTGGGATAATATCCTTATCCTAAAAGAATAAAATAATAATAGTTTTCCAGCAGTAAAAACAAAGCATTCCAGTTATCAAAGAATATAGCAGCAGTGATGCTTCTTTTTAAAGTGTGTGTATATTGACAGAATTCTATAAACTGTATTTATAATAGTTCAGTGTGAATTATAGAATACAAATTTCTTCTAAAATGAAGAAAACATAATTTTTGCCTTTACATTGCCCCAAGAGCCTCTGATTTCGTCAGTATAGAGTGGGGTCTGAGACTCTGAATTCTACTCTCTAGTGATCTAGATCAAGCCAGGATGCAGAATGAGAACCTTTTACAGCACTGCCCTGAAGTGGTCCTTCTTGAATTTAATGCCTATCTTAGCTAAACTTCTCCTGTCCTACAATCATTAACCAGTTTTGGTGGAAGAAGTTGGAAGGTTCTTTGGTGAGCCTTAAAGCAGCCTGTTTCTTTAAGTAGCAGACCTAATCCAAACTTATTGAATCCTAGAAATTTGTGCACACTGTGTATTGTACTCTTAGCACTTATCTGTGTATTTTAGTGCAGCAACATATATCTGTGTATTTTAATATAGCATCCATTCCTTCTTTCCTCCTCTGTCTTTCCCACATAAAATCTCTGTATCCTCCTTATTTACCCTGACACATGAAAGGAGGTTTACAGAAACCTTCTAATTGTCTTATATAAATGACTGTGATAAACTGAATGGTTAATTACATTAATGGTGTTTTACATTTCATTTTTCTGAATTATCTCATATATCTTGGACTGGTCAAGGCCTCTTTTATCTTTTAATTAGTGGAAACAAATCAGTGCCATAAGTTTCTATTAAATTATTTTAAATTTGAAGCACAATAGTTTAGAATATTCATATGCTGGGAGGAATTGGGGGCAGGAGGAAAAGGGGACGACAGAGGATGAGATGGCTGGATGGCATCACCGACTCGATGGGGGTGAGTTTGAGTGAACTTGGGGAGATGGTGATGGACAGGGAGGCCTGGCGTGCTGTGATTCATGGGGTTGCAAAGAGTAGGACATGACTGAGCGACTGAACTGACCTGAACTGATGGTGACACATAATTTATTGTATATTCTATTTCTCAACTGCAGGCGAATCGTGATGTGGTTAATTTGTGAAGGAAATTTCACAACCTAAGGATTTCCATATAGTATAATAAAATCACATATTCAGTTATATACCTGCTTATGTAGGATATTATATACTTCCTGTTCCATACTATAATTTGCCCAAATGTATTTTTTTGCATTACATTGCATTAGTGCTCTAGCTTTATTCTTAGAGGTATATGATTTCTTTTTGAGTTGGTCATCGCTCTGTCTTATTTTCTTATTTGCGGGATGATAATAATTTCTACAGTCATGAATTATTTAATAAAAATTACATTTAAGATAAAGCAGAGGCAGGATATATATCATACAAGTATTATGTAAACTCTAAATTTAGCATATCTTAAGCCATCACAGTGGATAAGAAAAAATTAAACTCCTAGCCAGTGTGATTTTTAGCTAAATCTAAAAGTGTAGTTGGTTACTGCCAGTATACCTCAAGTTCAAATATACTGTCTGTTTACCAGCATGACAGAGATGAAATGTACTTAGCGTTATCTCTTGTCCTAAAACTTCAGTAAATTGACTTAATGGTACTCAGTGTGTCGAATGCAAGCAGAGAACTGAGTCTGTCTTCTGTTAGGTACTTTTTGCACTTAAGTTTCCTGTGCTACTCAGTCACAAAAGGATTGCTGAAATGAATCAAATTCTATAATGTTTCAGCCAGCAGCATACCTCCTTTTTCCTCAGATGGTTTAATTATTATTGTTATTTAATTTTAGCTGACCAAACAACCTGTAACACAGATAATTTCTGGAGAAACATTTTGATCTATTATATTGCTGTGGAAGAGGTCTGAGGTTTATTTTCCCTAACTTTTATTGGCTACTTTAATTCTGTCATACATAGGCTGGTAAATGATGTTTGTTATTTCTGGTAAGGTTTTAGAAATCTCAGCCAGGTGAAACAAAGAATAGCTTTAAGACAGTCTGGAAGACAGAATCATTTTTGTAACCACAAGCTGCCTCTAGTTGCTTTATACTTGCATCATCTGCTTTGACATTCACAACTGGAGGAAGTGAAATATCGTGTCAAATTTATAAAGGAAGAAACTAAAAACTTGGTGAATTTTATTTAACCAGGGTCACAATGCTAGAAAATTTTACTTGTGTATTGAACCCCAAACTATCTCACTCCAATTGCTGTTCTTTAACCACCAAGACATTTTTTTTTCTTTAATAAAGGTTTCTGGAATTCCTTCTGCCAGCTAGGCATTCTTTTAGATGTTGAAATAAAAATATGAATAACTCAGTGCTGTTACTTTAGTTTCCTGTCTTGTTGGGGATACTGGAAACAAATGTCATATTAAAGGATTTATGTGTGAAACATATGGTATAATTCTTATGAGAAATGTATGGATTACAATCATGAAGTCAACAGCACACAATTATATAAAAACTTATATATACACTAGTATTTGTTTTATTTTTATTGTGAATATGTATTTTACTTATAAGAAAAATGAAATAACTACTATAGTATATATTAATGTTTTTATATATACTCAACTACTTCTTGCAGGTTCATAAAATATATAGTAATGATTCTTATGGACACCTGACCAACTTTTTAATTCAAAATTTTGTAGTATCTTGTTAGTAGTGAATGCTATCCTCTACAAAGAATGCCATATAGATGTTTTCCTCACTAACAATGGTGTATTTGATTTCTCTCTCATGCTATATGGCAGTGGCATGAACTTCTAAAATCATAGATTTTACCTAAGAAGTGAAAGGAATTAAAAGTTCTGGTGAGAGGACCTTGCTCTTTATCTATAACAAGAGAAGTAAAGACAAATGACTATCAGGGCCAAGATGTGTGAACTGGGCCAGTTGCAAGAAAATTGAAAGAACCAAAGAACTAGGGAGGATATTCTTTTAATAAAACAGTGTCAATCAGTCACAACACATATGCAAGTTGATTCAGGGAAAGGACCCCTGATAGGTGATCCCAACTGGGAAAGAGTATAGTACTCCTGAAGAGATTGATAATTGTAACCAGAGCAGCATTAGAAGCATCTGTATGATGTAGGAGCTGGTGTTAATAAATGCTGGCTATCAACAGATATTGATCGTAAAATAACATGACTGTATGGAGAGTCTCTGAGTTCAAATTCCGTAGCTCAGTCTCTTCCAAGTGATGTGGCCTTGAATATGTTGCTTACTGTTTTAGTTTTCTCTTGCTGCCATATCAGATCAGCCACAAATTTAGTGACTTAACTCCCAAGTGCATAATCTTACAGTTCTGTGGGTCAGAAGTCTGATGTGGTCTCAGTGGGCTGAAATCAAGATGTGTTTAGCAGTGTGTTTCTTTCCAGAGGTTCTTGGAGGGAGTATTTCCTCGGCTTTTCCAGCTTTAAGAGGCTGCCCACATGTGTTCTTAGCCCTTTGTCATTTACCTCTTCAGAAACTACAGCAACAGGTTGAACCCTTCAACATGGCATCCCTCAGATTTCTTCTGAAGTTACATGCCTCTCACTTTCATTTCCCTCTTTCACTTTTGAGAACTCTTGATGATTCTATTGGCCCTACCTGAGTAATCCAGGGTACTTTCCCCATCTTAAGGCCAGCTGATTAGAAACCTTTAGATCCCTTTGCAAGCTTAATTATATCTGCAAGTTTAATTCCCCTTTGCCATACAACATCATATGCACAGTTTCTGGGGATTAGCATGTAGATATTTTCTGGGGCCATATTCTGTCTACAATACTCATCTTTTATTTTTAGTTCCTTCACTTATAAATGAGACTGTTGGGAAGATTAGCAATGAAAACAATAAATTGTACCAAGTGCCTTATCCAATGACTGGTATATAGTAGTTAGCATTCAGGAAGTGTTATCTGCTGTTCCTGCATTGCCTTTCCTATTATGCTCCCACTTCTTATTCTGTATTTCAGAAGTCAATCTTTAGGGTTTTTTTTGGTGATCAGAAGTTTCAGATGTGTTGCCTGCATACCAATAAGCATATAAAAGTGAAAGTCTTAGTCACTCAGTCGTGTCCAACTATTTATGACCCTGTGGACTGTAGCCTGCCAGGCTCCTCTGTCCTTGGGTTTCTCCAAGTGAGAATATTGGAGTGGGGTGCCATTCCCATCTCCATGGGATCTTCCCGATAGGGACTGAACCGGGGTTTCCCACACTGTGGGCAGATTCTTTACCATCTGAGCCACCAAGGAAGTTCAACTACTAAGCATACCGAGAGGCTTAAATAAGTTAGAAATTTTGAGAGCTTAAAAAAATTAAATTGCTTATATGTAGAATCCTTTAAAGCATCTTCTAATTCTCTATCCTATATCCTAATGCTTCTGTTCCGTGAAACTACATCAGTGTTTTCAAACTTGAGCAGGTGTCAGAATGCCTGAAAGGTTTGGTAAACTTAGATTTTTGGGCCCAATCCACAGAGCAGGCTCTTTAGGACTAGAGAGATTAAATTTCCAATGTCCCAGGGGATATTGAATGCTGTTGGTGTGGAACCACTGTCCTTTAAGAACTACTGTTCTAGAAATAACCGTGAAGAAAGTGTGGTTTATTTGGCTTTCTTCCTGTGTTCAATTAAGTGTATCTCTGTGTTTTCTCTTTTGCTTTGGTTGTTAGCTCTTTAAATACTGATAAGACTTAGGTAGTGGTAGAAAGTGTAAATTTTTAATGTAAAGGTATAAGCATTTTTAAAAAATCCCAGAATGCAAATATGGTCTCTAAAACATTGTATTTGAAGTGAAGCAAATTATAACCACTGAGTAGATACCAAAAAAATGGAGCTTAGATATAAAAAAATTAGCCAAGGAAGCCTATCTGAGTAGGATTCATATGGATTCTTTCCTTATTTTCCCTCTTTTTTTCAGTCAGTTAAGCAGGCAGTTATTCAATTGTGAAAATCATAAAACTGAATGGTTCTCCATCTAATTGTGTTACTGCTTCACAAATCAAGTACCTTTTTAATAATACTGTCTTGAAGGTAATAAACATAGTGCTATTATTTTGCAACATGACACTTATGCATGAAAAATAAAATGTTAAATTAATAATGTTGTTTGACACATCCTTGAAATTGTCCTTGAGTTATAGTAGTATAAAATACCTAACAATTTGTGGCATGTTTAATCTTAGATTTACTTTGCTGCAGAACCCTATAATAAGTTTCTGAAACTTATTTCGTCTCCATAAAATATATTATAATGGCACAGGTCAAATTTTCTGAGTTTATCTATGTGGTAGAGACTGATATCTTAAAGGGAGGAAAAAGACATCAGAAACATCTCCTTAAAAACTTCAATGTTGTTAAAAACGTTCAGCTATATAGAATCAAGTGTTCTTTTTAAATTAATATTCTTTTAAAGAAATTTAAGGTCATTTCATTGATTGGACAATAATAGAGAATCAAATACACTGTTGAAATATTTTGAACTTTTGAGTGACTTAAACTCCTTAAGTCAAACATTCTCAATACTTTTTTGATAAACTCAAAATGGAGTTGGATTTTATAAATTCAATTTGTGGCTCGTTTCCTAGAAGACTGTCTCTTAAAATAGACATTAATTGCTAATGAATTATATTTGTTGTAAAATTAATGTTGATTGATAGATCTTAGTAAGACACAGCTCCCAGAAGTCTGATATCCACAAGAATCTCTAGAATTTAGGGTCTGCACTGGTAGTTTGTAAATGTTCAAAGGCCTAAGAATCATTTGATTTGCTTCTTAAAAATCCAGGTCCAAAGGATCCCACTGTGCAGAGAGTATGACTCACTAGATCTCCAGTAGAGTCTAGAAATTCCCATTTATAGCATTTATTTTGGGTGGTTCAATACAAATTATTCAGGGATCCCACTCAGAGAAGCACTGGTGTAGGTTATAGCAACGGTGGGCATAGATTTGATGGGAGAAAGAGTGGATCATTTAAGATGGAAAATGAACAAAGGCCAACATATTGATGAAAAGGAAGAAGAAAGGTCAAGAATCTGACCTAGAAGGTGTATGTACGTGTGTGCATGTATGTGTGTGTGTGTGTGTGTGTGTGTGTATATATATATATATATAAAGGTATTGGGGGAAGGCCAAGAAATGAGTCTTGAGTAACACTGATGATTGTGAAATAAATAAAATGAGCCCCAAAATTAGAATGGCCAGTAAGAATACAGTGAACTAGAAACTTCCACTGAACTGGTAGAGCCAAGGCAGTTTACTGTCAAGAAGCAAGACAGGCACCTGAAGAATGACTTCTGTGTCTAATAATTAGCCTGTTTCAATGAAAAAGGCTCTGATAGAGTTCTGAGGGAAGAAGCCATATCTCGGTGGGTTTTAAGTTACTTAGATATTATAAAATACAGAAAGTAAGTAGACAATAGAAATTTGGTTGAGAAGAGTAGATTTGGACAGTAGCTATGGGATAATCGCGATCCAATGAAGGATTCTTAAAATGAGAGGAACTACCTGAGTATATTTATAAAAGGCTAAGAAAGGAGCGGAAGACAGAAGAAATTGATGACAGATGAAATGAGATTCCAGGAAGGCAAGCAGTAAAAGCAGTGAGTTGACCATGAAAAGGTGAGATGAACTCCTCGTTCGAGAATGATGGAAAGCAGTAGCAATGTTGGTATGCACAGAAATGTATAGCTTGGTGATAAGGTAAAGGAAGTAGTGTCCGATTTCTTTTATTTATTTATTGATAAAGTTTGAGTGAAGAGGCTTACTGTGTATGTGAGTCTGAAGAATAGACAGTGTAAAGGAATCAAAGTTACAAGTAAGAGAGGAACTTAGATTATCAGCTGTGATAAAGCATTGGCTCAATGGAGCATTCTCTGAGGTGCAAAAGCAGAAGGAGAGGGAGAATTTAAAATTATCATCCTTGGGAGAAATTCTGCATTTGTCCATGAAAGACTAACTGTTGTAGGAGTTGTCCTCCTGGGCAAGTTTTTAGGCATTGGACATCAGGGAATACAGTATTATAATCTCCGAGAGATGAGAAACAAGTGAGATGATCTTCTGATTGTCCCAGTTTATAACCTGGAAGTAGTAGCCAAGCCTGGCACAGGGAGGGAACATAACCAGAATCCAGCACTTTCACTGAGATCTCTATTCTCTCAGGAAACTGAGATCAGAGTTGAGGGGCTGAAGTGGTGAGAATTTGTAGGGCAGGGAAGTGTAGAGAAATAGAGAGCTCCAAAGATTTGCAGAAAGATCCTTGCATATACACCAGTGAATCTGCAAGAGGCAGGATGAAGAATCACTGGAAAGCAGCAGGACAAACAATTCTCAGAATTCACCCAGAGTTCAGGCTGATTTGCATTTCCACCAGTCAGGGTGGACAGCTTTCATTATGCATGGAGTATTACCTAATGCTCCACCTAGAGTTCTCAGATTGACATTGTCTCACTGAAGGAGTAAACTGGCCTTATTTTAAAGGCCAAGGTGTCAACACTTCAGAAGTTCATACTGAATCTTATATAATTGTGTGTGACACCCGCCCCCTCCCTACCGCCACAAAAGCTCAAGACTCTTTAAAGAGATACAGCAAAATCCAGCACCAAACAACATAAAACCTACAACGTTTCAGTTCAGTTCAGTTGCTCAGTCATGTCCGACTCTTTGCAGCCCCATGAATCGCAGCACGTCAGGGCTCCCTGTCCATAACCAACTCCCTGAGTTCACTCAAACTCATGTCCATAGAGTCAGTGATGCCATCCAGCTGTCTCATCCTCTGTCGTCCCCTTTTCCTCCTGCCCCCAATCCCTCCCAGCATCAGAGTCTTTTCCAAGGAGTCAACTCTTCGCATGAGGTGGCCAAAGTACTGGAGTTTCAGCTTCAGCATCAGTCCTTCCAAAGAACACCCAGGACTGATCTCCTTTAGAATGGACTGGTTGGATCTCCTTGCAGTCCAAGGGACTCTCAAGAGTCTTATCCAACACCACAGTTCAAAAGCATCAGTTCTTTGAGGCTCAGCTTTCTTTACAGTCCAACTCTCACATCCATACATGACCACTGGAAAAACCATAGCCTTGACTAGACGGACTTTTGTTGGCAAAGTAATGTCTCTGCTTTGAATATGCTATCTAGGTTGGTCATAACAATGTTTGCTGCTGCTGCTGCTAAGTTGCTTCAGTCGTGTCCGACTCTGTGCAACCCCATAGATGCCNATGCATGGAGTATTACCTAATGCTCCACCTAGAGTTCTCAGATTGACATTGTCTCACTGAAGGAGTAAACTGGCCTTATTTTAAAGGCCAAGGTGTCAACACTTCAGAAGTTCATACTGAATCTTATATAATTGTGTGTGACACCCGCCCCCTCCCTACCGCCACAAAAGCTCAAGACTCTTTAAAGAGATACAGCAAAATCCAGCACCAAACAACATAAAACCTACAACGTTTCAGTTCAGTTCAGTTGCTCAGTCATGTCCGACTCTTTGCAGCCCCATGAATCGCAGCACGTCAGGGCTCCCTGTCCATAACCAACTCCCTGAGTTCACTCAAACTCATGTCCATAGAGTCAGTGATGCCATCCAGCTGCCTCATCCTCCGTCGTCCCCTTTTCCTCCTGCCCCCAATCCCTCCCAGCATCAGAGTCTTTTCCAAGGAGTCAACTCTTCGCATGAGGTGGCCAAAGTACTGGAGTTTCAGCTTCAGCATCAGTCCTTCCAAAGAACACCCAGGACTGATCTCCTTTAGAATGGACTGGTTGGATCTCCTTGCAGTCCAAGGGACTCTCAAGAGTCTTATCCAACACCACAGTTCAAAAGCATCAGTTCTTTGAGGCTCAGCTTTCTTTACAGTCCAACTCTCACATCCATACATGACCACTGGAAAAACCATAGCCTTGACTAGACGGACTTTTGTTGGCAAAGTAATGTCTCTGCTTTGAATATGCTATCTAGGTTGGTCATAACAATGTTTGCTGCTGCTGCTGCTAAGTTGCTTCAGTCGTGTCCGACTCTGTGCAACCCCATAGATGCCAGGCCACCAGGCTCCCCCGTCCCTGGGATTCTCCAGGCAAGAACACTGGAGTGAGTTGCCATTTCCTTCTCCAGTTCATGAAAGTGAAAAGTGAAAGTGAAGTCTCTCAGTCGTGTCTAACTCTTAGCGACCCCAAGGACTGAAGCCCACCAGGCTCCTCTGTCCATGGGATTTTCCAGGCAACAGTACTGGAGTAGGGTGCTATTGCCTTCCCCATAACAATATTTAGCATTCAATAAAAAAAATATATCTTGCATGCAAAGAGGCAGGAAATGATGAACTATAAGTAGTTGTTGAAAAAATAATCAAAGAAACATACCCCGGAAAGACAGAGATGATGAAATTTGCAAACAAAGTTGTTAAACAACTATTATATCCTTATGTGCCATATGCTGAAGAGACAAAAGAAAATTGTGAGCATGAGAAGGAAAGAAATGGAATATACAAAACTGATCCAAATGGAGTCTAGGGATATTCCTATTGCTGTGAAGTCATAGCCATAGAAAGTATCACAACTGAAACAAAAAGAGAAAAAAATGTGAAAAAAGAACAGAATCTCAGTGAGCTGTGGGTCAGTGTCAAAGAGTCTAATGTGTAATCGGGGTCCCACAGCACAAGAGAAGGAAATAATATTTATAAAAATAATGGCTCAATATTTTCTAAATTTGTTGAAAACCATAAACCCACAGATCCAAGAGGACAATGAATTCCAAACAGAATGAATGGAAATTAAACCACACCAAGGTACAATCATAATGAAGTACCTGAATATCAGTGATGAAGATAAAAACTTACAAGCAGTAGAGGAATAAGGCATAGCCCCACACTCTTCTGTGGAAGAGAATGTTCATAATAGAGGCTGACTAGACTCTAGTTTCACCTCGGGGTGGGTAGAGACAGCCAGCAGCATTCAGAGCTTGTTGACTGAGTTCCACTCAAAGGGGAATTTAGCAATGGCAGAGGTCTTCCAGAGAGCAGATGGAAGAGCATTTGGGGGAATTAGGGAGAAGGAAGGGAGTCATTAAGTAGAACTCTGAAACTAAGAGGGACCCTCTGGTGTCTGAGGGTTACCTGGATTGTAAGGAATAGCATTAGTGTTCTTGCCTTGATTTATGACAGTTTGATGTTAGAAGTGACTGAGAATCTCAGACAGTAATCAGTGTGGCTTCAGGACAATGATGTGTTTCACTACAACATTTGCACAGGGCTGGCAGAAATCAATTTTAAGCTGTATTTATGAAATTTTGGTAGAAAAAAGAGTTGTCTTCCTCTTCATATTGTGTATGAATACAGAATATTGGTATGTAAACCTAGAAAAACATAAGAATATTCAACTTTATATATTTATGGCAAAGCAAAATGCCTGGCCCATAACTTGGGATTTAATAAGATATTTAATGGACTTTTCCATGCTCTCTTAATTGGTGGCATCTATTTAACCAGAAACAAACTGAGATTTTAAAAAATCCACAACAAATCCCATATTTTACTTAACAGCCAAGCAGAATCACAATGGCCTGAAGTTATACAATTATAAGCAGAGCCTTATGGAAATATTAGTTGCAGTCTCCGTTCCTGAACTTTGAAGGGAAGATGGTGCTTCTGACCTACTTTGTATGTTATTATGAACAATAATTATACAACTTCATGTACTTTATAAAATGTTCTGTAAATGCATCTCTTCTATAAATATCGTGCTGATTTTTAAATATAGGGCTTTCGGTTTTGGTCTTCCCAAACTTGAATAAAATCTTCAAGAGTCTTGTTGAAAAGAGAAATGTCCATTGTAACATTCTATACCATTCATCGAGTGCACATTTTAAGCAGGGGCCGTATGAGGCCCAGAGTTGTAGAAGATAGAGTTTCTGTCCTTTCAGAACAGATATGGGTCAGTATTGATCATCAGTATTGATGGTCACATCAGTATATGAAAAGTATCATGTGATTAGCATGTGTTATGCACTGTGACTGAATTGGGGAGGCTGAGTATGGAAGTGGGCAGCTAATCAACATGATATAGAAAATATTTCCCTGGTGGTTCAGTGGTAAAGAATCCACCTGCCAAGGTAGGAGATGTGGGTTTGATCCCTGGGACAGAAAGATGCTCTAGAGGAAGAAGTGGCAACCCATGAGAAATCCCATGGACAGAAATGCCTGGTGGGCCACAGTCCATGGGATGGCCAAAGAGTTAGACAGGACTTAGTGACCAAACAACATCAAGAAGAACAAATACTAAAGATTCTAAGGATTTTAAGGAGGCGTTTGAATGGTTAGGATTTACTCCTGGAAACAGGGAATGACATTTAAAACTGTTTGGGAGTTGAGAAATGGGATTTTTCAATGAATTGGAGAAGTCCAAACTAATAGAATTTAGGATTGGTTTTGGAACAGAGAGCAAGAATGGCTTCACAATGGAGCCAGACTGAAGACCTGTGAATGCCAGACTAACAAGTTTGAGCTGCATCCAGGAAAAAAACAGAAAACTACTCTGAAGTGATGAATTTACCTGTGATGAACAGCTTCAGAGCCTTGCTTTAGGACAGTTTACATTTTTGCCATTTTGGGAAGATCCCCTGGAGAAGGAAATGGCGACCCACTCCAGTATCCTTGCCTGGAAAATGTCATGGACAGAGGAGCCTGGTGGGCTGTAGTCCATGGGGTCACGAAGGGTCAGGCACGACTGAGCGACTGACACACAACACATGTCACTGGCGGCTTTACAGAGTCAGTTATACTTGTTAGTGGGCTGTTGTGGTCCAGGTATAGAGTGCTAATGGCCTACAGAGTGGAATGCAGTGTGAAAGAGAAATGAAGGGTGGATATGAGAAATATTGTTAGGAACTGTTGATACTATACAACAAAATGAGTGAATCCTTAGATTAATGAGTTGCTGCTTTGTTGTTTCCTTCAAGAGCAGTTTAATTATTTCTATAGCTAGTTATTTTCCTAATAAATGTTATTAATTTTAATTTTAGTGTAAATGGGCCTATTGTTTCCATTTATATTGTTTTTCAGTCTATATTACTATATCAGAAAATGATCATTTAGGAATGATTAATTTATGGAGTAGAACACTGAAAATTATTTCACCTACTAGGCAATGTTTATGAATTTATAATAATAATGATTTGCATATAAAACTTTTACATGGTTACACAGTTGTGAAACTCATCTCATAAATCAAAAAGATACTCACTGTATTTTTAGCTTTCCTGAACAAGTTTTACTTCCAGGTTACTATTTCTGACTCCTGTTTGCTGACTAGACTGGGCTCTACTACAGGGCTTCTCCTTTTTGGTTCCTTGTCATACTTGTCATTTTCTAAATTGATGGGGGCTTCCCTGGAGGAAATGGTCTTTGAAGGACATCTGTGCACTCAGGACTCTGTAGCAAGTGCAGGTCAGGAGGGAGCCTAGGGGTGAATGCAAAGCTGGGTTCTGGTTGTACTTGCCTTCCGCAAGGAATGGGGCACTTTGTCCAGGGTAAGTGTGGGTTGTTTTAACTAACTGCTTATGGTGGGCTTGTTTACTGCAATGCCCATATAATAAGTACCAGACTTTCGTGTACTTGTAGGACAAATATACTCATATTTATTATGTTAATTTGCCTTTAATCTCTTTCAGCAGTTATGTCATTCATTTTGATCCCAACTGCCATTTCTTTTTATTTTCATAGCTGTATTATTGCCTCGTTTTTCTTTTCTGGTATAGTGAATATGGCTTCCCTGGTGGCTCATTGGTAATAAAATCCACTTGCCAATGTAGAAGACACAGATTTGATCCCTGGATCAGGAAGATCCCCTGGAGAAGGTGGCAACCCACTCCAGTATCCTTGCTTAGGAAATCCCATGAACAGAAGAATTTGGCCAGTTAGACTATGGGGTTGCAAGAGTCGAACACAATTCAGCCACTAAACAACAGCAAAAGCATAGTGAATACATAACGTTGTAAGGTACTTTTGGAAAAGAACTCATAGTATTTTCTGGAGGTCTCTGCTGATTAAACTTTACAGAATACCTGTGAGGCAGGTAGGGCTGGATAAGGGCATTCAGCATATGATTCACTGGACCGTGTTGTCTGTCTGTTAGAACAGAAGATTATTATGATGTTAAAAATGTTCATACACTGAGTACATAAATTTGTTGAGAATGATGTAAATCCAATTCCTTAGAAGAAATATGAACATGCCTGTGGCATAAAATTACAATTGTGAAGCATGCTTTATTAACTTCTGGCGTTTAAAGAATTATTTCAGATCCACACACTGAACGTCTTTTGGATAGGTTTGTTTCCTTTATCTTGCTTCTTAGGGAGGCATGTAGGGTGGGAGCAGTGAGCTACAGAACCTGGATTCCAACAACTGAAAAGCTCTGGTTCTTGATAGCACGATTCAAAAATTACAGCAAGCTCCTCAACCATGTGTGTGACTCATATGCATGTATGTAGCAACTTAATTGACTTATATAATTAGTATTTCTCTGTTGATATCCTGATAATATTTGTTGAAACCAAGGCACGAATTTATGCTTTGGTAGAGCTTGATGTGGCTCATCTGGATTACTTTTTTTTTTTTTTGAAACATAATTATGCTAAAGAATTTCTGACTTAAGTGAGGAAGCTTCACTATGTTTCTTAGTTGAAAGCAAGATCTAGTTCTAAGGTGCCTTAATATTTCCCTGACTTTATCATATGGATTCTCTGGGAGATAGTAAGTAAGTGACATAGAAAGGGAAAACTGGCAAGGGAGGTTTTCCTGTCTCTTTCTCTTTTTGCTCAATTTATGCATGCTACTTTATCTTCCCATTCCTCCTACTTCCTGCAACTGTTGAACAAGTAAGAAAGTTCCAGTCTTTAGATTCCCATTCTATCTATACACATAACGATAGAAGGTTAATTCTGGTGGAGATTCTTGAGTCTATCAGAGAAGCTTAGGAGTTGAAAGAACATTGAGTCTGTGTCAGCACATGGCTGCTACTCTGAACCTCTCTGTGTTTTATCAGGATTACAATAAAGAGGGATGTTTGGTGGGCTTGGAATCCAAAGAATGACAAGTACAGATAAAGGTTGTTATGTGTAGACATATGGACTCTGGGCTTCCCAGGTGGCGCTAGTGGTAAAGAACCCACCTGCTAATACAGGAGACTTAAGGGACGCAGGTTTGATCCCTGGGTTGGGAAGATCCCCTGGAGGAAGGACAGGCAAACCATCCCAGTATTCCTGCCTGGAGAATCCCATGGACAGAGGATCCTGGTGGGCTACAATCCATAGAGTAACAAAGAGTTGGATATGACTGAAGCAACATAGCACATAACGTGCATGCGTGCATATGGACTCTGGGTTGATGGGAGGTGTTCTCTTCTTGCTGCTATTTAAAGCAAGTACTCCTTCCTGGGAAGGACTTATGGGAAATAGAATTCTAACAATATATAAAGTCCTGATTCTGGACCTCAAGTGCCAAGCATAAGGAACTTCTTAGCGACTGGTAAAACGGAGAGTGAGGTAGTAAAAGTGAAATTAAAGGAACACTAACTTGTCAACCATTTAGCCTCAGAAAGCCTTCCTTGTGGGCTCCAGATTCTGATTCACATGCATTTAGAGGGAATGGTTGGGGGATGGGTAGTGGAGGTTATCTTCTTTGTATGCCTAACATACAGATTATTTCTGAACAGACAGAAGACTAAAGATTGTTTTCTTTGCCATTAGACCCTAAAGCTCAATCCTNGTAGAGCTTGATGTGGCTCATCTGGATTACTTTTTTTTTTTTTTGAAACATAATTATGCTAAAGAATTTCTGACTTAAGTGAGGAAGCTTCACTATGTTTCTTAGTTGAAAGCAAGATCTAGTTCTAAGGTGCCTTAATATTTCCCTGACTTTATCATATGGATTCTCTGGGAGATAGTAAGTAAGTGACATAGAAAGGGAAAACTGGCAAGGGAGGTTTTCCTGTCTCTTTCTCTTTTTGCTCAATTTATGCATGCTACTTTATCTTCCCATTCCTCCTACTTCCTGCAACTGTTGAACAAGTAAGAAAGTTCCAGTCTTTAGATTCCCATTCTATCTATACACATAACGATAGAAGGTTAATTCTGGTGGAGATTCTTGAGTCTATCAGAGAAGCTTAGGAGTTGAAAGAACATTGAGTCTGTGTCAGCACATGGCTGCTACTCTGAACCTCTCTGTGTTTTATCAGGATTACAATAAAGAGGGATGTTTGGTGGGCTTGGAATCCAAAGAATGACAAGTACAGATAAAGGTTGTTATGTGTAGACATATGGACTCTGGGCTTCCCAGGTGGCGCTAGTGGTAAAGAACCCACCTGCTAATACAGGAGACTTAAGGGACGCAGGTTTGATCCCTGGGTTGGGAAGATCCCCTGGAGGAAGGACAGGCAAACCATCCCAGTATTCCTGCCTGGAGAATCCCATGGACAGAGGATCCTGGTGGGCTACAATCCATAGAGTAACAAAGAGTTGGATATGACTGAAGCAACATAGCACATAACGTGCATGCGTGCATATGGACTCTGGGTTGATGGGAGGTGTTCTCTTCTTGCTGCTATTTAAAGCAAGTACTCCTTCCTGGGAAGGACTTATGGGAAATAGAATTCT
The DNA here is from genome assembly GCA_006410615.1 of Neotragus moschatus. Lineage (NCBI taxonomy): Eukaryota > Metazoa > Chordata > Mammalia > Artiodactyla > Bovidae > Neotragus > Neotragus moschatus. The sequence continues at coordinate 365,184 of SJYA01001363.1, read as the reverse complement.
AACAATATATAAAGTCCTGATTCTGGACCTCAAGTGCCAAGCATAAGGAACTTCTTAGCGACTGGTAAAACGGAGAGTGAGGTAGTAAAAGTGAAATTAAAGGAACACTAACTTGTCAACCATTTAGCCTCAGAAAGCCTTCCTTGTGGGCTCCAGATTCTGATTCACATGCATTTAGAGGGAATGGTTGGGGGATGGGTAGTGGAGGTTATCTTCTTTGTATGCCTAACATACAGATTATTTCTGAACAGACAGAAGACTAAAGATTGTTTTCTTTGCCATTAGACCCTAAAGCTCAATCCTGACCTCCTGTCTTTGCCTTGTTTGGAGAACCTTGGCCTGGACAGGCCTGTTCTCAGGTCATTCCCCCAACTCCTTACATGGCCCCAACCTCCGCGGCCACCTTGGCTTTGGGTGGCCATTTGATCCCTGACCAGCTCTGCAGGGTTCTGCAGAGTGGATCCAGTTAGTGGGGTCAGTACAATGTCAAACTGTCTTTTTGTGTTGATGTAGAGAAATAATTGCTGTGTTGTGCCGTAAAATTTGGCTGAATATTTGCAAGTGTAGATTTCTCTTGCCAACTCTAATTGTGTTAAAGTTTCAAAGTATGAAATCATTATTATAAATGTTTTCTTGAAAGTTTGATTTGCTTAAGTAGCAGAGTATTTTTTTTTGAAAAGAAGCATTCAAGTAATTTGCTATAAAAAGTACAAAAAATAGATTTTGAAATTACTGTAAAGTCCTAAACATCTAACATAACTATGATGACTATATTAGCATTTTCTAGATTTTTTTCTAAGTATGTTTTATAGTTGTAATCATAGTATAAATAAGCTTTCATTTCCCGTTTAAAAGTCTAGATGTTTTACTAAAAGTTTTTCCATTTCATTTTGACTTTTTTTGTGTGTGTGATTATAATTTAAGACTAGAAATTATATTTGAGAAAATGTTACAGTTAGTAATTCAGTTGATTTTGTATTTTTTTTCATCTTAAGGTTTGTGTAAGTGAAGTGAAGTGTTAATCACTCAGTTGTGTCTGACGTTTTGCGACCTCATGGTCTGTAGCCTGTCAGGTTCCTCTGTCCATGGGATTCTCCAGGCAAGAATGTTGGAATGGGTAGCCATTCCCTTCTCCAGAGAATCTTCCTGACCCAGGGATCAAACCCAGGTCTCCTGCATTGCAGGCAGATTCTTTACCAACTGAGTCATGAGGGAAGCTCTAAATTTTGCATATATAGTTTTAATATTATCATATTTTATTTCCTTATACCTTAATTCCCTCAAGATGACATTTGACCTGAAAAAAGATGACTCATGAGTTGCATTACTGTTAAATTGCATTCTAAAAATATTGTCACCAAAAGTTATTTTTTAAACTTCTGTTTTATTAAGTAGTATTATTTTAGTTTCTTTGGTAACATTTCCTGGTAATCCATGCATAAAGAGGAGAAGGGTAGTGATGACCACTAAGGTTAGATATAAAAGTGCTTTAAAATGTGCTCCCTGACACTGAGAAGCTGCTATTGTCCTATTGCTGCGGTAGGTGCCAGACCTCTAGGGATGGATCTGCAGAGTCTTGCCCCCAGTTCTGTAAACCCAGAGGAACACTGGACAGAGGAAACTGATTTTAAAAATGCAGATGTGGGTGATTTTTTTTTAAACCTTGATATTTTCATAAACCCATGATTTTTAAAATGCTACTCCTGCTAATAAAGGTGAACAACAAAAGCTTTTCTTTCTCTGTTTCTGTGTCTGTTTCTGCCTCTGTCTCTCTATGTCTCTACGTCTCCTTGTCTATATGTCTCTGAGTCTCTTCTAGTAAGTCAGTAGTTAACAGACACTTTACTCCCTCATCACTGCTTTTTCTAGACAGCAGGTAACTATTATTTACAAGTATGTTGATAATGAGATGCTTAGAGATGACTGGGGATGGAATTTGGGAACTGGTTAATAATAAAAGCATTAGTGTTTATCATGAATTCTTTCCTCCACCCACCAAGTAAAATTTGGGAGGGAAATTTGTAGTAGAAATCATATATAACTATTCTTAAGATAAAATAACTTAACATTTTAGTAGTCATTTTGGGGATTTAGTTTTCATTCCTTTTCACGCCTAACTATCTGAAATGTTTCAGAAGAAACTTGATGAGAGTACTTTCTTTCATTGGTTTCAATTAAAGGAAGGGAAAAAAAAACCCAAATAGCTTTTTGGTTTACTGCTAAAGTATATCTACTTGGCTTCCAACTGCATTGATCCCTATTGAAGTGGCTGTTGCTATAACAGATTTACCTGATAAGCAATTCTGTAGTCTGCTAAGGAAAACCATTCTTTGGGGAATGAGTCCATTTACTTTGTTGTTTTTAATTAAAGGTGTCTAGTGCTGGAGTGCCTATTGCTTTTATATTTTTCAAACATCACAAGTCAATTCTTTTTTATTTTTCTTAATGTAGGGTCTGATTTACATTATTATTATTTGTTTTTTGTCGTTGTTAATTGGAATCAGGCTGTAACACATTCAAAGAACAGACTTAAACACTAAGCAGTTTTTCCAGGCAGCTTTTATAAATCTGTCCTCAGTAGAAATTTGGGAGAATTGTTCCTCCAGGGACTGGTGTGATTTCCAGCTCTGAGTTCTGTTATATTCAACATATAATGGCTCACAGTGTGTGCTACTTCTAGTCTAAATAAGTGCTTAGGACATATCTCAGGGTGATTAATGACTGTGCGAAAGGTAAACACAGCGCTTTCGTAGACTGAAGACCAGGACAAACCAGTCTGATTCTGTTCCCTTCCCTGGCCTCTTGGCCCAGGTCCCCTTCCTGGATTATTCTTTCTGCTGATTTAGAGAAGTCTCCATGCTTTTTTCTGTAGAGTATGTTGGAGTGTAACAGGAGGACTGACCTGAGAAATCAGGAGGTTTGTATCGGAACCAAGGATAGTACATTGTCTCTAATACATTTTGATATATTATTAGATGTTATTATGTTAGATGCATCTCATTATCACAGCCTGTAAAGAATTTTTCCCCCATATTTTTCTCAGCCAGGGTATTAGATACTGTCTGCGATCTTCTGCATGTTTGGTAAGTATTAGCCAGGGATGTTCTTTTTCAAGTGTTTGATAATAATAATAAATGGACTTAAAGCTCAAGACTGAGCTCTGTGCCTTTGTGCAGGATGGCTTCTTTCTGCTTGATAACAATGCATTTATCACCTCTTTTTCCAGTATAGAAGTTAGACTAGTCAGAAAGTGACATCATTATGTTATTATCTATCCTTCAGTTCTGCACATTGCCCCCAAAAGGTAGTACAATAGATTTTACAAAAAATGCTTTAGTGAATTATGGACAAATTATGAGCTGCATCACTTCCTTTATCTATTGTTCTGATACTTTTAGCTTATTTTTGGAATTACTCAGAAAATATTCATTTAAATTTAAATTCATTTAATAGAATTTGAGGACTTAGAAGCATTGATTTGGAGGACTTTTTACCTCAATTTGTTAAGTTTTTAAAGTAATGGGACTGTGTCCTTGTGTTCATGTATTACACTCATTTTTATTATTCGCAGTGTCAGCAAATAGCACATGGGATCATTTAGCTGTTCATTCAACAAATAGTTTTAAGTACTAGAAAGGAAATCATATACTTCTCCAAGTTTTCTCCATAATTTAAGGGTATAATTTGTTTGGACTGAGAAGCTGGAATTAATTCAAGATTGCTATTAATTTAAGCCTAAGCTCTTGACTGAGGTCATTTCATAAATCATGGTAGAGTGTTATTCTAACCACACAGAAACTAATGTCTGTTCTTTCCTCAACCTTTACTCCTTTGGCCAGGAGTCTGTTCTGAGCTAGCTGCCAAAGCTCAACATCAACTTTCCACCCGAGTTATTGATCTCATTTCAGAATCAGTCTCTGTATTACTATTGCTAGTCAGGGTCAGCAGGTATATTGTTTTGAGAGAGCTGGTCACACATTTCATTAGGGTAAAATATGATTGTTCTGACCACTCTTCTCTTTAAATTGATTCGCAGTGTTTTGACAGAGCTCTTGCAAGAGAACCTCTGTTCTCTAATAGAGGACAAAAGATAACCATTTTCTTAGATAGGTTTTCATCATTTTGTTATCTTAATCTGAAAGTTACATGCATTGACAGCTGCTCCTACCGTTAATGTGTTATTTTCTTTTGTCAATGTACTGTGACTGACTTTTATTTGAAGGGCTCATACAAGTTACCTTGGATTATACTTCACAGGTAGTATTTCTTAAACTTAGCTCCAAGTTAAACTTCCTGTGTTTCCTTTACGGAATTACTGTTTTTCCCCCTCAGTCAACTGAAGCAGACAGCTGTTTTCACCTTAGTGAAAATTTTCTTTCACGTTCACACTCTTGTGCCGTACTGTAAGAAACAGACTTTCTAGGCAACAGATCAGTCACTGTCTTTCAGTTAGAGAAGATTAAAAAAAAACTTTTCTAAAGAAATCTCTATTCCTGTGGTATTATTGCCCTCTGCAACGAAGGGGTACCCAAGTGGACATGGTCAGATCTTTTTAAGGCAGTGTCCTTAATTCTCATTAAAGTATATGGGCTCCTTATACATAATTTCTTAAAATTTAGAGTTTGTTGAAACATGTGTATCTGCATTTAAATGGCATTGTTGAATAGTTTTTGACATAGTCCTTTTCAGGAAGGGAGCAGTCTTGAACTCATTGGAGCCCATGATTTGGAGAAATATTTGAGGAAGATTGCTTAAAAGATAACTGATCCTTTTTATATCTAGGTTCCCATATTATCTAAAATCTATCTCCAAATCAAACCAGATCTTCAGAGACTAGCACAGGAACACATCAGTTTTTCCTCCCAAAGAAACTGTTTCACTGAATTAAATTACACTGGGAACTGCCTATTGCATTTATTACTAGAAAGCTTAGAACCAATTTATGGCTCTCTAATATGAAGTATATAAATGTTTACGGTAAAAATATTTGAGTTTTATTTCTGGCTCTAACTGATGTCTTTATTCTCATTTTTCTCTTTCTTTCCTTCTGATTTTACACTTGTGGAATTTTCTTGTGGCTAATGTATTCTTTCAGCTGCTTTTAGTCTTTTCTAGAAAAGAAAGGAGACAGATCTAAATAAATACATATAAAACATCTTTAAGTGGGAAAGAAGAGTTATGAAAGAAATAAATTTGTTTTCTTTTTGAACTTCTCTTGAACTTCTGTGTTTAAATACAGTATTTTTGCTGCCTTAAATAAGATGTACTGGTAAATGCTGTTAGTCATAAACATAAATAAATTTGTGTTTAAATTACAGATATCATAAAACTTTACATATCTTGCCTTGAGCAGAATCTTATGCACTTGTGTATTCAGTAATTTAGTACATTGGCATTTGCAATTAAGATGTAGTATCTCATAATAACAACTTATTTTAATATTTAATTATTTAATATTTAATTGATGCTAATTGAATATTTAATTATTTAATATTTAATTGATGCTAATTGAATATTTAATATATTTTTAAAGGTTTACATGTATCGTTACACTGGTTAAATTCTACAAAGTAGACATTGCTTATGTATAATACCCTCATTTTGGAAGCTTGGTTGGTTTTGGTTTGTCTGAAGGAACAAAGAAAACTATATTGTGTGCAAAGAAAGATACAATACTTAATCTGGAAAGAACCTGGAGCATTGCTTATAATATGTCAAATGTAGCAAGGTATCTTTTTAGCCCAATGAAAAATTATTACTTAAGGGTACCTTAGAAAGCATTTTGTCCAGCCATCTTTCTCGTTTTATAAGTGAAAACAATTTGGGGCCTAAATTTGCCACATTTGTGATATTGTACAATGAATTAATGACAGTGGGATTTAAAGTCCTAACTTTCAATAATAAGTGCCCTTTGTATTGTGTCATGTCTCCTATTGTTGTGGTTTATTTTCATTCCCGAACATTTGAATATTAAATCCCCATGTGAAGTCTACTCATTGAACCATGCTTACCTCCTGCCATAGAGTTGAGTAATCTAATCCTTATTCCCTGTGATTACCATCAGAAATGTCAACTCCTAGTTTAATATTTTTCTCCTTTCAGTCGCTCACTATTGTAACCATTCCTAAAATTAATGCACTCCCCTCACTTACCAGTTTATTAGTTCTTTTCCCTTTACAGACAGGTATGCCCAGATCGGGGCTATAGGTACTTGAACCCTTCTTTACCCTTTTTAGGTAACATTATGGAACTTATTGTTGGTTATAAACAAAGAACCAAAAATTCCACAAATAAATAAAAATATAGAGTAAACCATCTCAGGGCTATAAGCATTCTGCTTCACATTGAAAAAAGTAAACAGAAATATATATAGAGAAATAATTCTTGCAGTGTTGCATGCAAAGTAAGAGCATAGGCTTCAGAACCATTTGAGTTCATTTACTGAGCTCTATGAAATTAGTCCTGAGTTTGATCTCTGGGTTGGGAAGATCCCCTGTGGGAGGGCATGGCAACCCACTCTAGTATTCTTGCCTAGAGAATCCCCATGGACAGAGGAGCCTGGCGGGCCACAGTCTGGGGGGTCGCACAAAGTCAGAGACGACTGAGTGACTAAGCATAGCACAGCACAGCACGTGAAATTAGTGTTTGTGAAGCTTCATATCTTAACCTCCAAAATAGATTTAATACCTGCATCTTAAGTGTGTTGTTAGGAAATGAAATGAAGCAGTGTCATGTACTGCACATGCTATTGAAACACATAGTAATGTAGGTGGTAAGTGTTCACACTAGTGTCTGATGTATTGCAGTCACACAGATTTACTTATTCGTCATTGGGGAAACAGGAGCGTAACAGAGCTTATGGTGTAAACTAATTGATAATATTCCAACGTGCTTTTAAATGTGATTCTACTGAATAATTTTAGTTATCAGACCTCAGCATCAACAAAAGGGCCAAGTTCACTCATATTGCTTTTGTTGGTTAGCTTAAACCAGAAATTTGCCTCTTAACATTTTTCATGATAATTAAAAATGGTACAGACAGATATTTACTTTATCTAAGTGAAATCAGGCTATTTCACTCACTACTCTTCCACGAGCTGGCCTACAAATTTAATGGTGAGACAAACTACTTGTGACTTGCAGAAGGTATTTCTGAATCATCTGTTTGGACCCAGAATAAAATGCTTTCAAGTCTATTTCTGTGGTGACCAGTGGAACAACCTGGGCTTTTTATTTGAGTGTGAATGCTAGTGATTTCCTCTGCAGACATATCTGCCAATGGGACAGACATAATTTTAAATTTATTTAGGGGAATTGTAAGCCCCAGTAAGCAGTTCACTATGGCTGGACAGTAAATTTGAAAATGATCAAGAATTTTCAAGTTATGTTTTTAATAATTACTGAGATGTCTTTGTAGGGTCATAGTAATAATTTACTTAACCAAGTATTTGATTATAGTTGTGGTTTTCTGATTCTTGTAAAATGACAGTTTCTTTAGGCGATGAAGAAGATTTCATTTATCAGAGACAAAGTCTAGGCAGGGAGAATATACCCTCTGGTGTCCTAGGAATGCACTTCTTTTAGGAAAATAAAACAGTAACAATTTGGTGATGCAATTTAAAACATCTTATTTATTTGAGATTGTAGGTCATTATTATTTGAAATAGTGGGTCTATTCTATTGGCCAACATTTTTAAAATTATAATTGTATTGTAAAGTAAAGTAAAAGTAAAGTCAAGTCGCTTAGTCGTGTCCTACTCTTTGTGACCCCATGGACTGACTGTAGCCTACCAGGCTCTGAGGAGCCTCTCAGTGCGTGGAATTTTCCAGGCAAGAGTACTGAAGTGGGTCGCCATTTCCTTCTCCAGGGGATCGTCCCAACTCAGGGATCGAACCCTGGTCTCCCACACTGCAGGCAGACGCTTTACCTTCTGAGCCACCAGGGAAGCCTATAATTGTATTGTAAAGGTAGAATTTAAACATCAAGCAGAGTACATCATGGGAAATTTAAACATCATGGGGAATACATTATGTGAAATGCTCGGGATGGATGAAGTACAGCTGGGATCAAGACTGCTGGGAGAAACGTCAGTAACCTCAGATATGCAGATAACACCACCCTTATGGCAGAAAGTGAAGAGGAACTAAAAAGCCTCTTGATGAAAGTGAAAGAGGAGAGTGAAAAAGCTGGCTTAAAACTCAGCATTCAAAAAACGAAGATCATGGCATTTGGTCCCATCACTTCATGGAAAATAGATGAGGAAACAATGGAAACAGTGTCAGACTTAATTTTCTTGGGGTTCAAAATCACTGCAGATGGTAACTGCAGCCATAAAATTAAAAGATGCTTGCTCCTTGGAAGAAAAGCTATGACCAACCTGGACAGCATATTAAAAAGCACAGACGTTACTTTGCCGACAAAGGTCCATCTAGTCAAAACTATGGTTTTTCCAGTAGTCATGTGTGGATGTGAGAGTTGGACTGCATAGAAAGCTGAACACTGAAGAATTGATGTTTTTGAATTGTGGTGTTGGAAAAGACTCTTGAGAGTCCCTTGGACTGTGAGGAGATCCAACCAGTCAATCCTAAAGGAAATCAGTCATGAATATTCATTGGAAAGACTGATGCTGAAGCTGAAATTCCCAATATTTTGGCCACTTGATGCAAAGAACTGACTGGAAAAGACCCTGATGGTGAGAAAGATCGAAGGCAGGAAGAGAAGAGGACGACAGAGGATGAGATGATTGGATGACATCACTGATTTGATGGATGTTAGTTTGAGTAAGCTCTGGGAGTTGGTGATGGACACGGAAGCTTGGTGTGCTGCAGTGCATGGGTTTGCAAAGAGTTGGACACAACTGAGCGACTGACGTGAGCAGTTAAACATTTGCCTTTTACAAAATAGGAGCTTGATTTTTAGTGGTTTATGTTGTTTTTACTCTTACTGTAAACTATGTTCACTAATAATCGAAAAAGGAACCATGGCTTATCTGTACATATATATATATATGTTTGGGAAAAAGAATATAAGTTTATAATAATAGTTTTTAATTTTATTCACTGCATTATTGTTATTCATTTTGATGGTGAGAAGAAAGCTTGTAAAGTTCATACTAGGGTGGGACTTTGAGACATTATAGTAGTAAATTGCTTCTTTTGCATTGATTAACATTTCATGTATCCTTACTAAAATTCTTCTTAACTGGGTATTGCATGAGTGTATTCAAGGGAGATGATTCTGGATAGTCTTATATCTGAAATACATGACTGTTTTTCCATTTCACACAGACATCCTTTGATCTAGAGTTCAACGTTAAAAGTGATTACAGCCAAAGACATTGCATGTTAGATTGTAAATTTGAAGGAGTTGTGAAGACTCAGATTTAAAATCTGGGTTCTGTGTATAACTAAGTTGTCCAATTTTGATCTTCTACTGCTTGTAAACTTAATTTTACATACTTCATTAAGGTAGAGAATGTATGATTTTGAAACAGTGGGATTTGGGACTTCACAAAGTTTAAATACTGCTGCTTTCTGAAATACTTGATATATTCTTTAATGTCATACTAAAATTCCATTGTTTATTATTTTTAACTTATATTTTCATGATTAATCCATGTGTAGTTAAATCCCTTATAATCAACATATGTAAAACTTTATGATTGATTTTAGAGTTCTTGTTTTAGAAGACTGAATTGTTAATATAGTTAAGGGTGCTGTTAATATTCCAATACTTATTTCCCTAATAAACTTCCAATTAAACCTCTCAGTTTGATATTAATTTTAAGTGCATTTGTTCCATCTTTCCCAAATAGAATGAATAAACTTGTGAAGTTTGCTAAAAGTACACAGCGTTGGCCTGAGATTATGTAATAATAGTCTTGGAAGAGAACCAGAGATATTATAATCACAGTTCACCAACTATGAGTAATGATTTCTTCAAAGTTGAGAACACAATGTGCTAGTGTTTTTTGAATCCTTTAGACTTTGATCGAGGAGGGGGACTTCAGAGCTTAGGCCAAGGTGCCAATAGAGATTTGCACCTGATCAGACCTTTCTTTCTTTCTTTTTTTGTTTTGAGTAGATAATAGGTGCTTCTGCCAGAAAACCAGATCAAAGCCTAGCAGGGGAGATGACTACATTAGCTTTATCAGCCACCTTTCAGCTATAGCTCTTATAACACTGATAACAGGGTGGGGGTGAGTGAAATCATCTGTTTTCAACCTCCCTGTGATGCTTTCATCATGATTTGTTTAAGTACCAGGGAGGACCATGTCTACAGTGAGGACACCTGGTCAGTTCCCTCTCCATCACTGTCAAAGTTTAAAGCACTTAACTAGTAATCACTGCTCTGACTCTAAGGCAATAGGGTACCATGTTTCGTTTGGTTTTAACTTGGCAACTACTGTGGCTTCTTGGGCACCTGGTCCTCTGCCAGCCATCTCAGTTACCTTGGATTAACTTCAGATGAGTTTTTTTTTTTTTTTTTTAATTTGTCTTTCTCTCACTGTTATCAAAGCAAAAGGTTGCAGTTTCTGTTCTCTGCCTCCATAGACTGTAGCACTAAGGCAGGCTTGTGTGTGTGTGTGTTTTCTTTATAATTTCCTTCAAGGCTGTCTTTGATGATAAGGACCTGAATGAAGGATGTCTTCCTTGCCACAAGTTGACAACAGCCACCTGATGCAAAGAGCCAGCTTATTGGAAAAGATCCTGATGCTGGGAAAGATTGAGAGCAGGAAGAGAAGAGAGTGACAGAAAATGAAATGGCTGGATAGCATCACTAACTGAATGGATATAACTCTGGGAGGTAATGAAAGACAGGAAAGGCTGGTGTGCTGCAGTCCATGGGGTAGCAAAGAGTTGGACATGACTTAGCGACTGAACAACAAAAAACAAAGCAAGAGCTGGCTTCTTGATGCCTGACTGGTTCAGTGATTCCTGTATGACAAGATTTGTTTTGTATGACAGATTTCTTTTATATGACAAAGCCATTTGTATGACAATGGCTACATTTAAACAGAATGATTCCTGGGATGGTTTTACTTCTATTTTTTGAGTGCAGAAATAAATTAAAAATTTCCTTAGCATTTTAAATAAATGTGTACTTTTTAAATACTCTTTACTCTTCAAAAGCACATTCTAAAAGTTAAGACTCCTGGGTGCTCATATTATACATTCCATAGATACATGTATATATATGATGTTTCTGAGATTTCTGGCATCTGTACCATATGTGGAAATGCACAGAATGCCGCTCGGATGTTAAATGCGTTTAGTTTGTAGCACGTCGGCTCTTCTGTTAGTGTTTACTAACTACTTATGCTCATTGCATATAGTTTTGTAAAGTAGGGGAATGAATGTTAAGTATATTGATCTTTGAGCCAGTTGAACTCAAAGTTCTAATACTGAAATCTTTTGAATCCAGTTTAACCTATATCTCTCTTTCTTTTTATCTGAGAAAAATATGATGCAATTTAGACATTTTCTAAGGTTTCCTCAGTACTGAAATGTTAGATGACTTGGAATATAATTTTACTATTTTAAATGATTATGCTGTGTGCTGTGCTTAGTTGCTCAGTCACGTCTGACTCTTTGCGACTCCATGGACTGTAACCCACCAGACTGCTCTGTCCATGGAGATTCTCCAGGCAAGACTACTGGAGTGGGTTGCCATGCCCTCTTCCAGGGGATCTTCCCAGCCCAGGGATCGAACCTAGGTCTCTTGCATTGCAGGTGGATTCTTTACTGTCTGAGCCTCCAGGGAAGCCCAAGAATACTGGGGTGGATAGCCTGTCCCTTCTCCAGGGGAACTTCCTAACCCAGGAATCTAACCGGGGTCTCCTGCATTGCAGGCAGATTCTTTACCAGCTGAACTACCCGGGAAGCCCTAAAATGATTATATTTGTACATTAATAAGTTTGCATTTTTTTCATAATGTATGATTGACATCATCATGATTTGTTGGTGTCAGAAACTACCCGATTTACAGCATCATTCCTATGGGAAAGCCTAATGCTCTTTACAGCTATCTATAAGATGTGGTTTCTGGGAAACCCATCATGGGCCGAAAGTAAAGGCTGCCTGCTATGGGTTAAAGATAATTGACTAGAAAGTAGATTCAGTGGAAGGGAAAGTTAATTCATTTAAAGACTTTTCTTGTTGCCACTGAGAATGCTAAATTGATGTTGCCTTATTGCATAGAAAAACTGCATCACATTCATTATACCGGAGGAGTTACTTTTGGAGAATATATTGCCTTCTAGTTACTACATCAGTGATTTTAAGCTACTTAAAAAACAACGATCCCAAATTTAACATCTGCTCGTTCTTATCCCTAGGACTTATGCAGGTGGTAAAATAAATGCATGTAAATAAAGAAAGATTTCGCATAACTGTAGCTGGCTACTTTATACTTTCAGTTATCAATAGTTTAGGTCTTAACTGTTTATATTTACTCCTTGTACTCCAACTGTGTCCAGTTTTTGTGTTGATATCAGTACCACATCATTCTCATAATCTCTCTAGTTGGAAATGTTGCAGTTGAAACTGACTCAACACTATCATAACCCAAACTACTCTTCATTTTTTCATGATAGAATCAGTGTTTGAATTGGCATTGTCTTTGTCATGGTTCATGTCTGGGTTACATTCTTTATTCCCACTATTACCTAGATTTATATATGTCATTCTCTTATTAACTGGCTTATCTGGCATCAATGTACACATGAGGGCATCCTGCAAACTGGCTTTGAAGCATCAAAACTGTGTGCCTGTTTTTCTGGCCCCTCTCATCATACCCTTTAATTGTCACCTTCTTTTGAGCCACTCCAGCCTCACCTCTGTGTTTCAACATATCTATGTAGCTACATCCCATATAATGTCTTTTTGTACCTTCTCCCTGTACCTTCTCTTTGTACCTTCTTCTCTTTTTGTATTTCACCCTGTCTCTGGCTTCTTGATTGTTGAGTGAATGAGTGATAGTGGCTCAGGGGTGTCTGATTCTTTGCGATCCCATGGACTGTAGTCCGCCAGGCTCCTCTGTCCATGTAATTCTCCAGGCAAGAATACTTGACTGGGCTGTCATTTCCTTGATTGGTGGGATTGTCTTTATTTTAGGTTTGTAGCCAAATGCCCTGCTGTATTGCCTGGTGTTATAGATAGATACTTTTCAAATTTATTTTTCCTTCTGCTGAGCACAGGATTCATGTATTCTATTGTAACCTGTCTTCCCCCCTATTGTCTTGCTTGTTGCTGGGCACAGAATTAGTTGCTAAAATTAGGAATTGATGCTTGAACCCTTAACTCAATTTAAGTACTTATATATTTTTTATTTATGCTATCTAATGATTTTTGTTTCACAGATATTTACCTATTCAGAATATTCTTAGTTTTAGTACTTAAAATATCACATAATACTTTTTATACATGTAATTTAGAAATTTAGTTTTCATGTATTTTCAGTGACAGCTTTATAGCATTTACTTGTAGCTGTTGGCTTACAATTAGTCAATTTCATTCTTATTTTAATAATGAAGAAATTAATGAATTTAATGAATGGACTAGTTACAAATTTTTGCAGGACAGCAATGTTCCAATTTTCTTTTTTTTTTTTTTGAAATAAAATTGACAAACTCTGGGATTTAAGAGTTGAATATGAGAGGGCATTTTATTAAACTTCCTTTGTTTTATCAAAGGGAATAAATCCCTACCCTCTGGGACTTTTCTGGAACTAATTAACCCTGAGCTTGTGAGCTTAAGACACTTTTACCACGTTGTACTCGTCTGGTTCTAACTTGACAATGAAATTACTGATTGATGTGGTCTCTTTTTTTCTGTCTGTAACATCAGAGAGATAGCTTGTACATATGATTTTCATGAGTGTAGAAGTACAGAAAGTGACTGAAGAAGATCAAAGATGAACAGTCACAAGTCATCTTCAGTGACTTCATATTTGTATTTTATTGGTGGAAAGAAAATGAAAATACTAATGACTCTTTCCCTCAGGAATGTTAACATACAGTTCTCTCTTTCCTGTCAAGGTAAGGAAAGAAATCTGAAAAGTATCTCTCAAGGCAGTACATTAAATCTTTTGTTTTTCAAGTCATTAATAAACATTTGAATTATCTTATTTTGTCTTTAGAAAATACATAGGTAGCAAAAAAATGAAATAATAAGAATGGATTCAATATACTGAAAATATTTTGCTTTAATGACATTTATATTTAAAGAGGACTTAGGACTCCTGATAAAGGACTGATTTAGGGGTAGATGATCATATTATTGTACTACAGTAATTTAACTAGAGCCATTATGTTTTGGAGATTGTAAAACAAATGAATTGTTAAAAATAATTTTGCTGTTCACTGGGGCAAGGTGATTATTACAGAATAATGGTAGTTTCTATCAGTAATGCAGTTGGCAAACACAAGTAAACTGCTTTATTCTTTGCATGTCTTTGATGCTTTGCCTTTCTATATATGGACCCTGATTCCCAGGAAGACTGAAATCAAGTATTTCTAATAGTTCTCTGTCTTATATAAACTTTAATTAATGATTCTCTCACTTTCTTTGTGTTTTTTGCTTCCTCTCATGTAAGAAATATGTCTTTTTGTGTTCAATAATGGATGACCCTTGAAATTTAGTGACAAATGTGAGTTAATTTAAGTCATCATCATCAATTTAACAGGCACCTCTAGCAATACGTTTTTCATTTTTAAAAAATTGTAGCATGAAGCAAAACATGTTTCTGTGGGGAACAGCGATGATTATTAGATAATCACACACCTCTGGGCATAAGACTGGACAGGTACAAACAAATGTATCCATTCCTTTGACACAGTGATTATTTCATAGCAACTGAGTACTTCATTCCAGTCTTCCCTGCCACTACTACTATCTCATTTTTCCTGTTACTCTATTAGACTGAAAGAGGAATGATAGAAATTTTCTAAGTTGCTGAAACACGATGCTGATAGTTTTATGATGGTTCAGTGTATATTTCAGCTGAACTGTACATTTCCTTATAATCACAAGGAAATCAGAATGGTCCATTAACGCAAGTAGTCTGAAAATAGATCTTTTTAAGCTCTTTTATTTATGCTTTTTCTAGTTAGACTTACCAGATCTATTTTCATAAATCTAAATTTTTAACTTATATAATAATATTGCTATTGACAACTTTGATGTACACCCTTGTGTGTGTATATTTGCACCCTCCTTAGGATATTTAAGCAAGAAATGAATATTTTACTTAATGTTTCAGAGTCTGTACATAGACATGGTTCCAAGACCACAGACAAGGGAGTTTTTTATGTTGTTGCTACTAACTGTGGAGTCTTGTGGGTTGTTTGGCCAACTGTTCAGTACAAACTTTTCAGGGGAAGATGTTTTGTGACTTGTTGGTAGTAGCTATATGTTGGAGGAAGAGTTATACAGTTTTAATGAGCATGGACTTTGGGATCAGACCCAGTTAGAGTAAAATTGCAGCTGAATTACTTGCTTTCTCTTTCCTTATACAACTTATTTATTGTGTCTAGACCTCACATTTGTTCAAAAGTGCCTAAGGTACTGTCTGGCAGATAAGTGTTTGGTGAATAGTAGCTCTTTGTTTCTCTGTCTCATGTTTGCCGTCATGTTCGTAACTTTGGTTGGACTATGTGTTTTGGACGGTTAGGTGGGTCTGATGTAGTGGTTAACAGCTTTGTATAGAGACAAAAATAAAGACACCCGGGCATTGTTCTATCCCTGTGGATAACATGAGTTGATCAGGAGATTCCTGAAATCCTGAAAGGTCATTGTAAATGTTTCTTGTCAACATATTGGAGGTCTTTCCTGAGAGCTGTAGGAAGCCTCACTGAAGCCATGACCTTTCTTAACTGGACTCTAATCAGAAGTAAAGAATGTAATGAATGCCTATTCCATGTTAGAATAGTTCACATGTTATCATGAGATCCCCTTCAAATCAGCTCTGTGTTTGAGAGAATGAAGAAAGCATGTGAGAGGTTCATGAATTCTCACATAGTAAAATCATGACCCAGGACCCCAGCTTAGGTGGGTCAAGGCTGAATTATAAACCTAGTCATGGCTTTCTTGGGTTTGCGTGTTTTACATATATGTGGCCACATGTTTTTATTTTATGTTTTTATTATGGATGTGAAAAAAATATATAAATAAAGGAGAGAGATCTTTGCTCCTTTGAAAGGCATAAGTTTTAAATAATAGAGTAGTTAATAGGTTTTGGTGCACTAATCAATTATAGAAGAAGAAGGGAAAGAGAGAACGTAAAATAATTCATACTTTATTGACTGACCTAAGTAACTTCCATTCTTATAAATTGGTTTTAGAAACGCATCGCAGTTTTGCCTGTTCAAAGATGCATTTATGGCATGTAAATGAATCAGAGACTTTCTTCCTTTCACCATTTACTTTGTAAAGACTCATCACTGATATTGATTTGTTATTTTCTGGGTTTGCATTAATCTGTGGATATTTTGTTTCTGCTTGTTCCTGAAAGCCTATATATCAAAAGTATCATTTAATTAGCTGTACTTTTATAATATTAATAGCATAATAGTCAATCTCATAATAAATTATAAAATGTTTCATTTTGCTGTTTGATAATAGAACAGAGTGAGATAATAATAATAGACAATAATAATAATAGTAATAATAATAATAGAATCATAATATAGTAGTAATAATAATAATAATAGAACAGAGTGAGATCTAATTTTCAGGTGAACTGCTTAGCACTTCTGCCCCCAACCTCAACTACAGTTGTCTGTATACCTTCATATGCTACTTTAATTTCATGTTTTTCACTTAAATCCACAGGCAAGCCCTGTTGGTTAAACAAACTTGGAACTGCTTGGAAACATTGTTTGAAGGAAGCATATAAAAGCTTCTGTGTTGAGACCTGGTTTAGTACAAGATTATTTTATTTCTTGCACTCTGTATGCCTTGCCTGAATTCTTCCCTTTAGTATCATTTTGTTCTTAGTTGTGTAATCACTTCCCTAGTCTTCCAGACATGTTGCCTTCCCTCCTGGTGAAACAGAATCATTATTCTGGAGAGACGTTACAGATATTGCAGTTCAATGATTAAATTTTATAGGAGAAAATATTATGACCCAGAGAGAGTGACCCAGTATTACCTGTCAGTGACATAATCAGGATTAGAACCTGGGTCTGATTTCTGAAACCAGTGTTCTTTAGCTCATATGTCACTGTGTAGACCTTTTGAGTGTATTCAAGTTTTGACTGTTAGGCGAGCACATTATTTAATTTTTCTCAGCTTCAAGATATGATTATTAATAACTGTGCTTCCTACCTTGCAGCTCTTTTGTGCGAAACAAATAAAAGAAAGTGCATTGAGGTGCTCTACGTTATGCTTCTTAACAATGATGACTTGCAAATTTAGTGCACTTTATAGCCCTTCAAGTTTGCTGTTAATCTGTGGTAGAGAAAAGATGCCCATATGAAAAGAGCAGGACAGCGTATATCACCATTTATATGACACCATTGTTTAAAATAGCAGGTTGTTTTTCCGTAAAGGAGAGGTTAGGTTTTTTAATCTTGTTTTTTTTTTTTAATCTTGTTTTTTTAATTAACTTTATTTATTTTAATTGGAGGCTAATTACTTTACAATATTGTGGTGGTTTTTGCCATACATCAACATGAATCAGCCATGGGTGCACATATGTCTCCCCTTCCTGAACCCCGCCCCACACCCCCCAAGTCACATCCACAACTGAGTGTTGCTTTGGCTCCGTCTCTTCATTCTTTCTGGAGTTATTTCTCCACTGATCTCCAGTAGCATATTGGGTACCTACTGACCTGGGGCGTTCATCTTTCAGTGTCCTGTCTTCATGGAATTCTCAGCGCAAGAATACTGAAGTGGTTTGCCATTCTCTTCTTCAACGGACCACATTTTGTCAGAACTCTCTACCATGACCCGTACGTCTTGGGAGGCCCTACATGGCATGGCTCATAGTTTCATTGAGTTAGACAAGGCTGTGGTCCATGTGATCAGATTGGTTAGAAAGATAAGAAGCTTATGGAAGCTTCCTGATGGGAGAGATTGACTGAAGGGGAAACTGAGTCTTGTTCTGATGGGCAGGGCTATGATCAGTAAATCTTTAATCCAATTTTCTGTTGATGGGTAGAGCTGTGTTCCCTCCATTCCCATCCCACAAGTCAAGTGGGCCTTAGGAAGCATCACTACAAACAAAGCTAGTGGAGGTGATGGGATTCCAGTGGGACTCAAATCCTAAAAGATGATGCTGTGAAAGTGCTGCACTCAATATGCCAGCAAATTTGGAAAACTCAGCAGTGGCCACAGGACTGGAAAAGGTCAGTTTTCATTCCAATCCCAAAGAAAGACAATGCCAAAGAATACTCATACTACCACACAATTACACTCATCCCACGTGCTAGTAAATGCTCAAAATTCTCCAAGCCAGGCTTCAACCGTACATGAACTGTGAACTTCCAGGTGTTCAAGCTGGTTTTAGGAAAGGCAGAGGAACCAGAGATCAAATTGCCAACATCCATTGGATTACTGAAAAAGCAAGAGAGTTCCAGAATCTATTTCTCCTTTATTGACTATGCCAAAGCCTTTGATTGTGTGGATCACCACAAACTGTGGAAGTTTCTTCAAGAGATGGGAATACCAGACCACCTGACCTGCCGCTTAAGAAATCTGTATGCAGGTCAAGAAGCAATAGTTAGAATTGGACATGGAAAAACAGACTGGTTCCAAATCTGGAGAGGAGTAAGTCACGCTGTATATTGTCACCCTGCTTATTTAACTTATATGCAGAAAACATCCTGAGAAATGCTGGGCTGGATGAAGCAACAAGCTGGAATCAAGATTGCTGGGAGAAATATCAATAACCTCAGATATGCAGATGACACCACCCTTATGACAGAAAGCAAAGAACTAAAAAGCCTCTTCATGAGAGTGAAAGAGGAGAGTAAAAAAGTTGGCTTAAAGCTCAACATTCAGAAAACGAAGATCACGGCATCTGGTCCCATCACTTCATGGGAAATAGATGGGGAAACAGTGGAAACTGTCAGACTTTGTTTTTTGGGCTCCAAAATCACTGCAGATGGTGACTGCAGCCATGAAATTAAAATCTTCTTGCTCCTTGGAAGAAAAGTTATGACCAACCTCGGCAGCATATTGAAAAGCAGAGACATTACTTTGCCAGTAAAGGTCCTTCAGGTCAAGGCTTGGTTTTTCCAGTGGTCATGTATGGATGTGAGAGTTGGACTATAAAGACAGCTCAGCACCAAAGAACTGATGCTTTTGAACTGTGATGTCAGAAAAGACTCTTGAGAGTCCCTTGGACTGCAAGGATATCCTGCCAGTCCATCCTAAAGGAGATCAGTCATGAATGTTCATTGGAAGGACTGATGTTGAACCTGAAACTCCAATACTTTGGCCACCTGATGCAAAGAACTGACTCATTGGAAAAGACCCTGATGCTGGGAAGGATTGTAGGCAGGAGGAGAAGGGGATGATAAAGAATAAGATGGTTGGATGGCATCAGCGACTCAATGGACATCAGTTTGAGTAAACTCCAGGAGCTGGTTATGGACAGGGAGGCCTGGTGTGCTGCAGTCCACGGGGTTGCAGAGTTGGACATGCCTGAGTGACTGAACTGAACTGGACATCTCGGTTGCTTCCATATCCTAGCTATTGTGAACAGTGCTGAAATGAACATTGAGGTACATGGGTCTCTTTCAATTTTGGTTTCCTCAGTGTGGACAGCAATGGGATTGCTGGGTTGTATGGCAGTTCTGTTTCTAGTTTTTTAAGGAATCTCCCCCTGTTCTCCATAGTGACTGTACTAGTTTGCATTCCCACCAACATTATTAGAGGGTTCTCTTTTCTTTACACTGTCTCCTGTGTTTATTGTTGTAGACTTCTTCATGGCAGTCATTCTGACCAATGAGAGATGGTACCTCATTGTGGTTTTGTTTTGCATTTCTCTAATAATGAGTGATGGTGAGCATTTTTCATATGTTTGTTAGCCATCTGTATGTCTTCTTTGGAGAAATGTCTGAAAAATATGGAATGCTTCATGAATTTGCGTGTCCGTCATCCTTGTGCGGGGGCCATGCTAGCTTCTATATTGTTCCAGTTTTAGTTTATGTGCTGCCCAAGTGAGCACTAAGTTTTGTTTTTCTTGTTAGCATTGGATACCTAGCTTAGTATTCCAAATAGAACCACCTTAAGCATGTTTGTATCCTGTAGGAAGAGAAATTTCAGGAAACCACCAACCGTTATTTTCATTTATACTTTGACTTACCCGTCCCTGATTCTTAACAACATGTTGGACAGATTTCATAATTTGTGATCATTTTCAGTTATTAAAATCCCGGTCAGTCCAGTTTAAATGTGCGTGCTCTAATTTTGCCTCTCCTCCACTCATTCTCACCTAGACTTGCAGTTGAGCTTTCAAAGGAGAGAAGTCAGTATACAGTTAACTGTTTGTCTTCTTGCCAGTATATGGTTGGAAGTGGACATAAAGGAGGCAGAGATCTTCTTCATTAGTTGGAGCTATGTTGGCTGCCAGGAGCAATCCATGATTTTACTCTGAGTTTGTTTCTTGTATAGCTGTGCAAAAACTTCCTTGTACTGGCTCACACAAGCTGATTGTTAAATATTCAGAAATTTTGTGATCTTGCTGCTAAATAACCATGACTAATTGTGTTATATAAGTGAATTATGTTAAAAAGCAAAGTAATAAATACTTAAAACTGATCATTTCCTAATTAACTTGCTGCATTTTATTGTCTGTACTCTTGATGTTCATCTTTTAATGGTGCAAAATACTATATAGATGATAATCTACTGCACGGCTCTTCCCACTCTGCATTCGGTAACTTAGCATTTGTAGCTTGAGATTGGCCCTGGTGGGAGTACTTTCACCACTGAAATAATACATGTCACAAACCAGAATCTGTCATCTTTCCTGCTTTCCCAGTAAGTTGTGGAAAATTTATCAACTTTCTACTGGGGTCACCAAATTATAGTTCTTTCTGGTCCCTTCTGTTATCACCACAGCGAGTGTCTCTCCACTAACAGTCAGTCTCCTCTTCATTCTTAGGTGATTTTTTCCAAATTCTTCTGATAGCTTCTTCATAAAGCATTAACCTCCCCGCGCCCCCTGGAGCCATTTGCCTTCTAACAGATACTCCCAGTACTGATGAATGACTCTTTTAGAATCTTCTTTCTATTTGGCCTTGGAAAAGGACCCAAGGAGTAAGCAAGCCCCTGCTTCTCCTGCCTCACAGAGGTAGGGGTGCCCATTACGGACTATAGTGCATTGCTCTCCCTTGTGAGATCAGCTAGGGGTTAAGGTAGTGGGCTGTATAAAGCTGGACCTGCCACTGCTCAGCAAACCCTGAAGGAAGATAGGCTGTAATTGTTTATGAATTATCTAGAATGCTGCGTATTTTAGGATATTTCATGCAAAACAAAGAAGTACAAGTTAATCTCCTATTGTAAAAAGATTAAATGAGCCAAAGTATTTTGTATTTTTTCGTTATTTCACAAAATAGACTTTTTATGTTGATGTTTCATATTGACATGCAAACTAATAATAGTAAAATGTGGATATTCCTATCATAGGCCCTGCTCTTAAACTGAGTATCTTAAGCATCTGGCAGTTTAGATGATTTGGGGTAAAGTATCTGTATCTGTCTTTCTCTTCTTCTCTGGCACACCACCCTCATAGCTGATAAGAAGGGATAGTTTTATCTTTTTAAAGGAAAACTCAAACACTATCATTTCTTTTCCTTGGGAAGTTAGTATTCTCTTTGTACATGGATATTTAATGTTTCTCAAAGTATTCACTGCTATAAAAAAGGATTCAAAAATTCAGGATTGTTACACTGATATTGATGATTGACATCTGTATTTTAACTTAAGATTTAGACTCTAAATCTGATTTTCTTAAGATAAAATCCCCTTTAAAGGACATATGGTTTATAATACATTTTCACTGCATGAACTTACTTGGTTTCAAAAATTTAAAATCTTGAGTTTGTCTCACATGAACCTAGGGGGAAAGCATGGGAACTGGACATAAAATTGGTGTATTAACAATCTTGCACTGTAGTGTAACTTTCACCCTTGCTCCTTAGTTTGTCATCATAAAATTGGGATAATATCTGAACCTGGAAAGTAATATTCGACTCTGATAGCAAACCACATAGTACGGCGTGATCCAGATAAAGCACCTTGACTGGTTTTGTCATTTGTACACATGGAGAGGCTTTTCTCAGGCTGAGTAGCTACTGAGGTGGGAGTCTGGGTTTAATCATGTCACTCTTGATTGTTAGTGCCATGGAATAATTAGTCCACCATGTAAGGGCCCAACTCCACGCTTTCCTTAAGAGTAGAGCCTACCTTCTTGATTCTTATGGAATTTGTTTTGCTTTTATATGAAAATTTACTATGACCGTCCATTTGTATCTTTTTTACTTTTGATTTCACTGTCATTAGCATGCCTCCTAAATGCTATTCTCCAGATTTGTTGAAATGGATATTTCAGAGCTCTGCTGTCCAATGAGATAGGGACCAGGTAGATGTAATTATTTAAGTTTAATCCAAGCTAAATGGCAGCCTAAGTGCCCATTGATGGATGAATGGATAAAGAAACTATGATATAGATATACAAGGAACTATTACTTGGCCATAAAAAAGGAAGATAGCTTACCATTTGTGACAGCATGGGTGGGCCTAGAGAGTATTATACTAAGTGTAATAAGCCATACATAGACAAATGCAATGTTCACTTACATATGGACTCTGAAAAGCAAAATAAATGAACAAATACAGTCAAAGATAAATACAGTCATAGATAGAGAGAACGTAAAAGTAGCTGTCAGAAGGGGTTGGAGGGATGAGAGAAATAGGTGAGGAAGGCTCAGGGGTACAAACTTATGAAATAAATGAGTCACGGAGATGAAGTATAGGAAGTATAGTTAATGAGAATGTAATATTTTTGTATGGTGACAGATGGTAACTAGATTTACATTGGTGATCACTTTGTAATGTATAGAAATATTGAATCATTTTGTTATGCTTCGGGAACTAACATAGTGCTGTGGGTCAATTGTACTTCAAAAAAATAAACAATCTCATAGAAAAAGAGATCATATTTGTGATTACCAGAGGTGGGGGTGAGGTGGGAAGGGAAATTGAATGAAGGTTGTCCAAAGGTACAAAGGTCTAGTAACAAGGTAAATAAGGACTAGGGATGCAGTGTAAATTGTGATAAATGAGTTATTACTGTTGTAAGTAATATATAAAAGCTATTAAGAGAATAAATCCTAGGAGTTGTCATCACAAGGAAAAATATTTTTTCTTTATCTATAAGGAATCATGGGTGTTCAGCAGACTTACTGTGGTAATCGTTTCATGATTTATTTGAGTCATTATGCCTTACACCTTAAACTTATACAGTACTGTATATCACTTATATCTCAGTAAAACTGGAAGGTAAAAATTAAAACAAATACTTCTTTGTTTAAAAAAGAAAAATATATTTTCTCAGTCACACATGTCAAGTGCTGAATGCCCACATGTTGCTGGGCCACTATGTAGGATGAATAGATAAGTTTCCGTGTGGAATGGAGCTCTGTCGGATGGTATTGCTCTAGACTCTAAATCTCCCTTTATAGTACTCATCCTTGATTGCATTGTAAACATTTTGCTAATTCAAAAATGAAGATAAAATGTGCCTTATAAAGAATCTATAATAATAAGCCTATGATAAAGGCAGGAGGAGAAGGGGGTGACAGAAGATGAGACGGTTGGATGGCATCACTGACTCAGTGAACATGAATTTGAGCAAAGCCCAGGAGATCCTGCAGGACAGGGAAGCCTGGTATGCTGTACTTCATGGGGTTGCAAAGAATCTGACATGACTTGGCAACTGAACAATAATAACAAAAGATTGCATAGTGTTTTACCTATATAATGGAGTAAAATAATTCAAGGGCTAGCTTGTAAAATTGACCGTTGCTTATTATTTGTAACATTACTTTTCTCCTTTAGAAACATTATCTTCAAATTTGAAATCCATACAACCCATTGAAAAGTCTTTGTGAATATTGATTTCTCCTTTTATATCTTTGATCATGTGAGCAACAGGATATAAAACAGTGCATCATCTAATATGTTGGAACAGAAATTGAGGTTTTGTTTTCAATTTCTAATTTTAAGCACTGGGTTTGATATAGAGTGGAAAGTAAAGATAAGGTAGGACTTATATTTATGCAGGTGAAATAGAAAATGAAGTTCAGAGCTGGATCGAGTGGCAGATCAAGTCAAGTAAAAAAGAAATTATGGCTAAACAGGCTCTGGATGAAAACCGATTAGATCCCTCAGCCTGTAACTAAAGAGAGAAGTGGAAAAGCGAAGCGAATGCAAATCAGTTTTGTAATTTCTTTGGTTAAATTTTTTCCCAGATTTTAAAGAGGAACTACACGATTAAATGTTAAGCTGTTAAAGGAATGTTTCTTAAGGGTCTTTAGAGAACTTGTTATGACATTCTTTTTTTTTTTTTTTTTGTAATATCTTATTTATTTGAAATTTCTGTGACAGCATACTTTATTTATTTTTCAACTTTTTTATATTTGAGTATAATTAACAATGTTGTGTTACTTTCAGTTGAACAATAAAGTGATTCAGTTATACATGTATCTATTCTTTTTCAAAATCTTTTCTCAGTTATGCTGTTACAGAGTACTGAGCTGAGTTCCTGGTGCTGTATAGTAGGTTCTTGTTGGTTATCCATTTTAAATACGGCAGTGTGTCCAAGCGACAGAATACTTTAATAGTGGAATTGAAATGAGAAAGAATTTTGTTCAGAATGTATTTTTAAAATTCAGATCAGTCGTTCATTTGTGTCTGACTGTGCAACTCCATGGACTGCAGCACGCAGTCCATCAATCACCAACTTTCAGAGCTTGCTCAAACTCATGTTCATTGAGTTGGTGATTTTTAAAATTGTGGTTATATAAATCTTTAATTGCTTAGGAGATTACTAAACTGCTTTCAGAAATGGGTGTTACACAAGTCTTTACAAGGAAAATATTCCTATCTCTCTAATTCAAATTAGAGAAGTTTTACATTACAGCCCTATGACTGGCTGGCCTCCCTAACTCTCTCATTTCTATTTTTCTTACCTGAAAATCTGTGTATGGAAGGCATACTTCATGCCACTTGCTGTGCTAGGGACATTGAAGGTGGCAAAGATAAGAGCCATTTTTTCCATTTCCTCAGCCATCCCCATAGTTAATACCATCGTCACCCTTTCCTTGAGTAACTGCAGTGATCCCCTTAATAATGCTTCTGCTTCTGGCTCTTTCTCACAAACCACTTCTCCTCACATTTGTCACCACCAGTCTCTTTAGATCATAATTCAGATTATGTCTTTCCTCTGCTAAGCCTGTTCAACTACATTTAGAATAAAATCCAATCTCTTTTTTAAAAAATGGATTTTGAAATATATTTTTGAGGAAGCCAATGTCATGAAAAATGTAGTTCAGAGAATAATAATATAATCTTTGGCCTAAGAAAGAGTTTCTAGGTTACATCAGTAAAACATTGATAAATTCTAGAAGTTCAAATACCAAAAGTTGAAAAAGTAAAAAGTGAAACTCTCCACCCAACCCGTCCCTCAAGGTAACTACCGCTGGTTGGGTTTGTATACTTTAAGACTTTTTTCTATGAAATTACAGCCCTGATTTTACCTTCTCAGAGATTTCCCCTGATCCCATGTCTTACTCTTTTCCTTTTACTATGTGCCTCCTCAGCACATTGTCACCATACTATATGTTCATTTATTGTCTTTCTTCCTATTAGTATTTTTTTATGAAAGCACCAGCTTTTTTTATGTTGTTCAACGTTTATGCATTCAGTAGATAGTTACATAATGTTCAAATGCACATGCTATGCTAAAAAGGGCATAAACATGGAAATCAGTATTTTAATTCCATAGTTATCTCCTTTACTTCCTTTTTCCCATTTCCTTGGATTTCTCTGAGCAATTAGCTCTTGTATTAGCATGGGTACTTCAAGAAGAGGTGAAAGAAAATACGAAATCAAGACCTTATTAATCTATTAACCAATTAAACCATGCATGATTAACTCTGTGGTATCATTGCATGTGTAAAATATTTTGATTTTTTAAACCGAATCATATGAAAGCTGTAATTATTACCTTGCTTAATTTAACTTTATATGGTGGTCTTATTATAGAAATTTTAAGAGGTTTCTTTTATCTTTTTAAAGAAGAAAATAGGTACAAATAGTATAAATATAAGTAAACTCATTTTTTAAGTGAATGTATCTATAGTTTGAGTAAAAAGCGAATGATTTTGGTTCCTATAAATTTCCCCCACATATCTCTTCAAAATATCGTACTTAAGAATTTTTAGTGGTCCTAATTGATTTTTCAATTAAAAAAATAGAGTCTGACATTTTTACTTTCTACCAGACTTATCACTAGTAAATTTTAGGCCTATTTAAAAATCAGAGACCTCTCTGATTTTTGAATCTGAAGTTTGAATTAGTTTAGTAAGCTGTTGGTTTTTTGATGACATATAGTATAGGAAAAACTAAAGATGAATTTTCACCCATCTCCTGTCTATGAAAACTGAATTTAATATAGCTCTAAATAAATAAAAATTTGCAATTTATTACAGCAATGCAATAAATGTACTTACTATTACAAATGCAATAAATTGTACTTACAGTAAATTCACTTTCAGTTTTATAAGTCTCAGAGTAAAGACTGTGTTATGACATTATTTTCAGTCTCATATTAAATTTAAGTAAATTCTCTATGATAATTTACCTTAAACACTGATGCTTTGGTAGTAAAATTTTGGATTAACCAAAAAACACAAACCACACACACACACACACACACACGCACACACATTTTCCTGAATATATGATAATACATACTTGCTCTCTTCATAAATATGTATATGAATGTAGGGATAAAATTTTCTCACATCATTGTACATATGTACAATAGGTATTTCTTGATTTGCTGAGTAAATCCAAACATGTTTAAGTGTAATTTTAGATATTTTGTTGTTTCTGATAAGATTCCCAGCCTTCATTCTGGTGGATGTTACCAGTGTCCTTTTTTAGGTGCAGATCAATCACATCATCTCATTTGTAAAACTCTTCAAAGGCACCATACTGTTAGGCTAAAGGGCAGACTCCCGCTTCTGGCATAAATGTCTCTGCAAGGTAAGGTCATGGCCTCCTATTTCCCAGCCTTTATCCTTGTTCTCATCTTCCTGGTGTGTGCTCAGTCATGTCCATCTCTTTGTGACGCCGTGGACTGTAGCCCTCCAGACTCCTCTGTCCATGGGATTCTCCTTTCCAGGAAATCCCAACCCAGGGATTGATCTCGTGTCTCTGGCACTGGCAGGTGGAGTCTTTACTTCTGAGCCACCTGGGAAACCCTTTTCTTCCTGTGTGCTGTGCAGCACTTAGTTGCTCAGTAATATTTGACTCTTTGTGACCCCTTGGACTGTAGCCCGCCAGGCCCCTCTGTCCATGGGGATTCTCCAGGCAAGAATACTGGAGTGGGTTGCCATGCCCTCCTGTAGGGGATCTTCCCAACTCAAGGACTGAACCCAGGTATCCTGCATTGCAGGTAGATACTTTACCATCTGAGCCACCAGGGAAGCCCAAGGATACTGGAGTGGGCTACCTATTCCTTCTCCAGGGGATCTTGCCAACCCAGGGGTCCTCTGCATTCTAGGTGAATTCTACCAGCTGAGCCACGTGGGAAGCCCTTCTCTTCTTCCTCAGTATCCCTAAAAGTTCTATAGATTGCTTAGGACAGTAGATCAGGAAGTTCCTATTTTCCTGTTTTTGCAAGTGAACCTTGTTTACTCTGATACTTTGTTTCCTCTTCATCTTATGTTTTAAAAATACCCTGAAATCATTTCCTGTTTGAATCATTGCTTTCCCCTTTCCCAGATAGAAAATAATTCATCAATCTTTCTCTTGTTGTATGTCATTACTCTGCATAAGTCATAGATCTTTTCCCCCTAGAAGTTGTGGCTCTGTCTTTTATCCATCTTTATAGCCCGAGGGGCTGGTATCCTTAGTGTGTGCTCACTAAGTGCACGGGGGATGCAGATGGCCCCTCTGACCAGAGAATCTCTCAGAGAGATTTTCTGGTCTCTTGCTCTTCCTCCAGGTGGAGGAATTCTCTCCTTCCTCTGAACTCTTAGATCTCTAACTCTGCTGTCCTTTTTGACAACGCCACATTTCTTTTTAAATTTTTTATTATTTATTTTTAGCTTTGCTGAGTTTTCGTTGTGCAGGCTTTGCTCTAGTTGTGGTGAGCGGGGGCTGCTCACTCTCTAGTTTTGGTGCTCAGGGTTCTCATTGCAGTGGATTCCCTTGCCGCGGAGCACGGGCTCTAGGGCACACAGGTTTCAGTGATTGTAGCACATGGGCTCTAGGGCACAGGCTCAATAGTTGTGGCGCGTGAGTTTAGGTTGCTCCATGGCATGTGGGATCTTCCCGAATCAGGGATCTAACCCACAGCTCCTGTGTTGGCAGGCAGATTCCTTACCGTGTAGCCACCAGGGAAGCCCCTGCATTTATTTCTTAACATGTCCATCTCTTTCTGCCACATTGTGACTCTTTTGAGGACAGGGTTTAAAAATTAGGTACTTCTTTCTTTTAGCGACTATCAAATATTATACACTTCATTTTTGGATGCATAAATGAGTAGCCAGTTGTTTAAACTTTAAAAAATTAGTATTTTCTTTATATATATATATATATATATATATATATATGTATATATACATAATTGAAGTATAGTTGACTTACAATGTTTCAGGTGCACAGCAAGGTGATTCAGTTCACATAGCATTCCTATATTTTAAGTGTAGTGCATTGTCTGAAAAAAAGAAAATCTATGAATCTAACCATCAATTGATTTTCCATGCAAAGAGAATGATGCTGAAGCAAGAAGACTAGTTCTTAAAATGACTCTTCNTGGACTGTAGCCCGCCAGGCCCCTCTGTCCATGGGGATTCTCCAGGCAAGAATACTGGAGTGGGTTGCCATGCCCTCCTGTAGGGGATCTTCCCAACTCAAGGACTGAACCCAGGTATCCTGCATTGCAGGTAGATACTTTACCATCTGAGCCACCAGGGAAGCCCAAGGATACTGGAGTGGGCTACCTATTCCTTCTCCAGGGGATCTTGCCAACCCAGGGGTCCTCTGCATTCTAGGTGAATTCTACCAGCTGAGCCACGTGGGAAGCCCTTCTCTTCTTCCTCAGTATCCCTAAAAGTTCTATAGATTGCTTAGGACAGTAGATCAGGAAGTTCCTATTTTCCTGTTTTTGCAAGTGAACCTTGTTTACTCTGATACTTTGTTTCCTCTTCATCTTATGTTTTAAAAATACCCTGAAATCATTTCCTGTTTGAATCATTGCTTTCCCCTTTCCCAGATAGAAAATAATTCATCAATCTTTCTCTTGTTGTATGTCATTACTCTGCATAAGTCATAGATCTTTTCCCCCTAGAAGTTGTGGCTCTGTCTTTTATCCATCTTTATAGCCCGAGGGGCTGGTATCCTTAGTGTGTGCTCACTAAGTGCACGGGGGATGCAGATGGCCCCTCTGACCAGAGAATCTCTCAGAGAGATTTTCTGGTCTCTTGCTCTTCCTCCAGGTGGAGGAATTCTCTCCTTCCTCTGAACTCTTAGATCTCTAACTCTGCTGTCCTTTTTGACAACGCCACATTTCTTTTTAAATTTTTTATTATTTATTTTTAGCTTTGCTGAGTTTTCGTTGTGCAGGCTTTGCTCTAGTTGTGGTGAGCGGGGGCTGCTCACTCTCTAGTTTTGGTGCTCAGGGTTCTCATTGCAGTGGATTCCCTTGCCGCGGAGCACGGGCTCTAGGGCACACAGGTTTCAGTGATTGTAGCACATGGGCTCTAGGGCACAGGCTCAATAGTTGTGGCGCGTGAGTTTAGGTTGCTCCATGGCATGTGGGATCTTCCCGAATCAGGGATCTAACCCACAGCTCCTGTGTTGGCAGGCAGATTCCTTACCGTGTAGCCACCAGGGAAGCCCCTGCATTTATTTCTTAACATGTCCATCTCTTTCTGCCACATTGTGACTCTTTTGAGGACAGGGTTTAAAAATTAGGTACTTCTTTCTTTTAGCGACTATCAAATATTATACACTTCATTTTTGGATGCATAAATGAGTAGCCAGTTGTTTAAACTTTAAAAAATTAGTATTTTCTTTATATATATATATATATATATATATATATGTATATATACATAATTGAAGTATAGTTGACTTACAATGTTTCAGGTGCACAGCAAGGTGATTCAGTTCACATAGCATTCCTATATTTTAAGTGTAGTGCATTGTCTGAAAAAAAGAAAATCTATGAATCTAACCATCAATTGATTTTCCATGCAAAGAGAATGATGCTGAAGCAAGAAGACTAGTTCTTAAAATGACTCTTCCATTAGTAATTGTAGGACCAAGACAAAGACTTCTAGCTGTTTCTTTATCTCTGAACCAAGGTAGATCAGTTTAGATGAGTGGTTCTCAGATTTTATCCTGCATCAGTATCACCTGAAGAAACTTTGTGCCTGAGAGTTTGCATTTCTATCAGGTCTGCAGATGTTGTTGATGCTTCTAATGCCAGAACCGCATGTGAATTGTTGACTTGGTCTTTCTAAGGTATTTTTCAATCTTCAATATGATTTACTGATATATTAATGTCATTGTGCACAACCGGTGCAAAGTTTCAGTAGGTTAAATATTTTCTGATGTCTCTGGAAAAGGCCTTTGCTTTTCAGCAATTTCTAATCTACTTTAGATTCATTTGAGTGACTCAAATTTAGGTGATTCAAGTCACCTAAATCACTCTGCTGCTGCTGCTAAGTCACGTCAGTGGTGTCCGACTCTGTGCGACCCCAGAGACGGCAGCCCACCAGGCTCCCCCATTCCTGGGATTCTCCAGGCAAGAACACTAGAGTGGGTTGCCATTTCCTTCTCCAATGCATGAAAGTGAAAAGTGAAGGTGAAGTCGCTTAGTCGTGTCCAACGCTTAGCGACCCCATCATGGGACTGCAGCCTACAAGGCTCCTCCGTCCATGGGATTTTCCAGGCAAGAGTACTGGAGTGGGTGCCAGTGCCTTCTAAATCACTCTAGTTGTTTTCTATTATTTATGCTGTTCATTAAAGAACGTACTTTGTCATTATAATATCTGTCACATTCCCTTACCTATAACCAAATCCTGACAATAAACTAAAGCTTTTCCTCCTTTTTCATTCCCCATTCTCAGTAAAGATAGAGCTTATCTCTCACTGTCTATATTTGAAGCCCGATTTATTCCATTATTTTTGTCTGCTGTAGGTAACAAAAATGATTTATGAATCAATCATATTTTTATATAGTTTTAGGCTTTTGTAATTGTACATAGAGTTCCAAGGATTTCTTTCTCATCAATATTGTAATTTCTAAAATTCTGTGCCTCAGATAACCCATTTTTCATTGATTGCTAGAGACTCAGAAGGGTTATGAGTGTTCTTCAAAAATAATATTGATTTTATTATATAGAAAAGGATATCCATTTTCCTTCTTTTTTGACTGAGATTTCAGACTTCAGTTCTTGTTAACTTCAGACCTCTGAATATTCTAGATAACAGCTTTTTGTCTTACATTTTATCAAGAAAGATTCTTAAGGTATGATTGTGTCTTCCCCTGATGTATGACACGATTTTTATTAACTATGTCACTGAATATTTTAGTTGATATTCTGCAAATAACTAATTGAATGTGTGTGCACACTTGTTTGTGTGCACCCATTTTTCAGCAGTGCTGAGATATCCTTAGGAAGCATCACTACAAACAAAGCTAGTGGAGGTGATGGAATTCCAGTGGAGCTCTTTCAAATCCTAAAAGATGATGCTGTGAAAGTACTGTACTCAATATGCCAGCAAATTTGGAAAACTCAGCAGTGGCCACAGGACTGGAAAAGGTCAGTTTTCACTCCAATCCCAAAGAAAGGCAATGCCAAAGAATGCTCAAACTTCCACACAATTGCACTCATCTCACATGCTAGTAAAGTAATGCTCAAAATTCTCCAAGCTAGACTTCAGCAATACGTGAACCGTGAACTTCCTGATGTTCAAGCTGGTTTTAGAAAAGGCAGAGAAACCAGAGATCGAATTGTCAACATCCACTGGATCATGGAAAAAGCAAGAGAGTTCCAGAAAAACATCTATTTCTGCTTTATTGACTACGCCAAAGTCTTTGACTGTGTGGATCACAAAAAACTGTGGAAAATTCTGAGAGATGGGAATACCAGACCACCTGACCTGCCTCTTGAGAAACCTATATGCAGGTCAGGAAGCAACAGTTAGAACTGGATATGGAACAACAGACTGGTTGCAAATAGGAAAAGGAGTACGTCAAGGCTGTATATTGTCACCCTGCTTATTTACCTTCTATGCAGAGTACATCATGAGAAATGCTGGGCTGGAAGAAGCACAGCTGGAATCAAGATTTCTGGGAGAAATATCAATCACCTCAGATATGCAGATGATACCACCCTTATGGCAGAAAGTGAAGAGGAACTGAAAAGCCTCTTGATGCGAGTGAAAGAGGAGAGTTAAAAAGTTGGCATAAAGCTCAACATTCAGAAAATGAAGATCATGGCATCCGGTCCCATCACTTCATGGGAGATAGATGGGGAAACAGTGTCAGACTTTATTTTTTTGGGCTCCAAAATCACTGCAGATGGTGACTGCAGCCATGAAATTAAAATCTTCTTGCTCCTTGGAAGAAAAGTTATGACCAACCTAGGCAGCATATTGAAAAGCAGAGACATTACTTTGCCAACAAAGGTCCATCTAGTCAAGGCGATGGTTTTTCCAGTAGTCATGTATGGATGCGAGAGTTGGACTGTGAAGAAACTGAGTGCCGAAGAATTGATGATGTTGGAGAAGACTCTTGAGAGTCCCTTGGACTGCAAGGAGATCCAACCAGTCCATCCTAAAGGAGATCGGTCCTGAGTGTTCTTTGGAAGGAATGATGCTGAAGCTGAAACTCCAGTACTTTGGCCACCTCGTGAGAAGAGTTGACTCATTGGAAAAGACTCTGATACTGGGAGGGATTGGGGGCAGGAAGAGAAGGGGACGACAGAAGATGAGATTGCTGGATGGCATCACCGACTCAATGGATGTGAGTTTGAGTGAACTCCGGGAGTTGGTGTGGACAGGGCGGCCTGGCGTGCTGCAGTTCATGTTGTCTAAAAGAGTCAGACACGACTGAGTGACTAAACTTAACTGAGGATTTCTTCTAAAGTTTTCCACTAGTATCTTAAATTATGAAATAGATAGGTATGTCTGTATTCTTTAATCTTTGGAGTCAAAGATATCACTGTTCTTGCCCATTTAAATGTAAAATAAAATGGGAAAAAAGTTCACGGAGTTATTTATCCCTACATTCAACTAAGTACACAGGTTGTTTATACTAATTGTGTAAAAATCTCTCTCTACCCTGATCTGAACCTATTTTTTCAAGGGGAAATGGTAACATATAGTACCATTGAAATTACGTAATTCTTAAGCCAATATTATGCAAACAGTTCTCTTTTTACATGTGGTCTTAACAAAATAATTACTTATTAATATGTTTGCATCGTTATGTGAGGGCTCAAATTTAGCATCCAGTTGAACTTTGCCTTGATGTACACTGATCTGTTATATTACCTGTGGAATGGCATTTGATTACCTGGTTCACTTAAAGCTTGCCTTTCTCTTTCATATAAGTGTATAACATTGACAGATTTTGTATGTTAATTTTGTATATATTTTTTAATGTGATAGTGTACATAGGTGGCTCTGCTCATTTTAATTTTCTTAATTGAGTTCCATGAGTATAGATTAGAGTTCTGGAGAGTCAGTTAAGTTTGGTGAGAAACAGACTTACTGTGTTACTTTTAAAGCACTTTATTTTCAGATATAGTTGTGCAAGTGAAGTGATCTGCTATGTGTGAGATTGGACTGTTGGTGCTAAAATTTAAAAGGTTCTGCCTGTGGATTGTAAGAAGACAAATGGCACATCTCTAGAAGCAAGGAAAAATAGTACTGTAATTCAGTGTCATGTTGATAGAAATAGCAACCTTAACCAGTCATCTTTTATTTTTGGCTCCGACAACTAACCATAAAATATAGCCCAGATGGTGGAGCTATGATAGTAAAGATACAGAGATGACATTTTGCTGATGAATTTGCTACCCTTTGCTTCTCCACTTTCAGTTTTATACTAAATCTTTTATGATGTAAGTTGCTTGCTTATGTATTTAAGGACAGACCCATAGGATTAAAAATGTGATGAATGGCATTTTTAGATCTTGGATTATTTCAGTTAACTTTGTTTAATTTCCCTCTTCTCATCATTTTTTCTGACTTTTTCTCTCTTTTGCTACATTCTTACTCTAACATAAATT
The DNA here is from genome assembly GCA_006410615.1 of Neotragus moschatus. Lineage (NCBI taxonomy): Eukaryota > Metazoa > Chordata > Mammalia > Artiodactyla > Bovidae > Neotragus > Neotragus moschatus. Next base: position 330,631 of record SJYA01001363.1, on the reverse strand, counting down.
AGGCTGTGCCATGAACAAGTGGATCCTATTTCAATTTATTTCTGAATACATATTTAAAGACATATTATAGTATTATGCCTAGTCTGTCTGCTTATTTTGGAACTGGGGATTCTAAAGAATGAAGGGAGTTGGACACATTATACTGTGGTTTCTAGTCTCAGGCGGCTTTACCATAGAAGACCCCAAATTGAGATGGAAAGGGTTTTAGGTAAGGGTAGCTTAGTGATGTTGGTGTAGTATTGTTCAAAACTTTTTTTTTTTTTTTTTGCATTAGAGATTAGGAATGGGTAAGGTAGTGGGTGTGTTGCTGTGGTACTAAAGAGTTTAGAGTTACCTCATGGTTGGCAGCATCCCTGCCTCTTGAAATTTTCCTTGTCACCTGGTTTCTGAAAGGCTGGGGTCTTAAAACAGTGCCTGTATTGAATCATTCCCTGGAGCATGACAGGAAAGGAAGGAAAGGGTGAATATTTATGGAGAATCTTCTAAATACATATAATCTCTTTTTTTAATATAAATTTGTTTAATTGGAGGCTAATTGCTTTACAATATTTTATTGGTTTTGCAGTGGAAGTATGCTGGCCCCATATAATCTCTTTGAATCCTCACAGTGACCCCTTGAGGTCAGCACAGGGTTTGAGTTGAGGTCTGTGACTCTGAGTTCAGGTCTGCCCGACATTAGTGTGCCCTTATCTCTATGGTGTGTGTGTTTTCGTTATCATAAGAGACATATCAAAACCTTATTGAGAAAGCAATATATGCCTTCCTCCTCCCCAAATGCATCTTAATAATATAGAGAATATTCAGGTAACACAAAAATTCCCCTTGCATTTATTTTGTAAATATTATTTATTCTTGATTCAAGTTTTAAGTTTATCTCTTTTCAGAGATGGAATTTTTCTGGATGTCTCTTAACTACATTATGGAGTAATGCTTTTTTTATGCATATGAATCTACATCAATATCTATTCCAATTAAAAAGACTAGTGACAGTTTCTCACAAGTATATGTTTAAGGAATGATAATTAATTGAAATAACTAATGGACTATTATTATGAGCTTAAACATTCTGGCTTGAGCTCTAAAAATTATTCTTATTAGGTCCTTTACTTAGATCTTTGAGATACTTTTGGTGATTATGTTAGACATAAGCCAGCTCCTTGGGCTAATTTGAAACATAGGAATGTACTTTGCTTGCATATTCATTTTAGTGTGGAGACTTCTCAGACAGCCTTCTTTGGCTTTTTATTGTGTAGAGTCTTCTGTGGAGTGAAATCTTTTAGGTTTTATTTTCTCTTTTTGATCTGTGGTCCTGGAGTTTTACTATTGCTTGAACACTGGCATGTGCTTTGATTGATGTCCTGTTGTTTATCAGGCAAATACAATACCACCCTGGAAAGGGTTGCATTTGGATGGATGTTGTACTTTTTTTGATGCAAGTGCAGTCTTATTATACCTACTGTTGTTTTCCATGTTAGATAATGTAGCAGTTCCTCTCATCACTTAGGCAATTTAAATCCCAGGGTTTTTTGGTAACATTGAATTTTATTCAAGAATACTTGGCTACACTATACACATAATTTGCATTCAGAAATCTACTTAAGTCACATATTATTATAATTGTGTGTGGATAGATAGGGTTTTGTGCATGCACCTTTACGTGTGTGAGTGTGTGTGTCTTTGTGTGTTTCTGTTGCATGATTGACCTTGTAACTATACAAAAACCCTGCATGTATTCAGGTAATAGTGTAAGTTTTAGGATCTCTGGAATTTTTATTACTCTCTTTATAAAATGAATTCCTAATGTTCAGTCTTGACAAGACTGGTCCTCCTGAGAAACAGGCCATATTTAATGTCAGGACATCTTAAGGAAAATAACTGACTGATTTTGAGATTTTGCATACCTTTAAGTCGTGAAGGTGCTAAGGATAGCTAAAATATGAAACGTGAAAGCATTTTAGATGAAGAATCAATTGCAAAAGAACTGAACATGACTTAGTGACTAAACAATAACGTATGTCTTTGGTGCCTTCCATATTTAGTAGGCATTATATTAGAATCCTCTAATTACTCTCTCAAGCAGCTTTACAGCCAAAGAATATACCAGTATATCTTTTGCTTAAATATTTTATCTAGGTACCTTTTGCAGTTGTAGGTGTTTGTCTTTTTCAGGAGTTAAATAAACAAGTAAGCAACCAATGTCAGGGACTGTTAGGAATGCATTTGTTTCAGAAAGCCTCCAGGCCTTTACTAAAGACATTTTCATGTTAGACTCTTAGAAACCAACTATTACATGACTCAGTAGGCACTCCAGCCTGGCTTGCAGGGTTCTAACAGGGTGAAGCTCATAATTCTATGATACTTTCAGTGAAACTTTATTGAGAGAGCAGAACCCCAGACTGACAGTTCCTGTGAAAACAGCTATTGTGGGTGACTGCTCTTGTACACTAGACTTCTGTTATCACCTGCCAGTTACATGCATATTAATTTTTAAGTATTCTGTTCTTAAATAGAAATTTAAGAAATAGAAATAGAATATTTTTACATTTGGAAAGAAACTAGATTCTATATTTTGAAGTTTCCACATAGTTATTTGGTTTATTCGGTATGAGATCTTCTGGGGCCTGTAAGCAGGAATTTATTCCTCACAGCATTATTTAACTCTTCAAGGGAAATAATTATGTTTTCATGGTTTTAAAATTAGCTTGGGAAAATTACCTGGAACTTTCTCAAGGGAGAATCATTTTATTATGTCAACAAAATTTTATGAGTTAGGTAAAACTGAATTAAATACCTTACCCCCATAATTCCCCTGAAGGCAAAACTTATTAACTAGAATAATCTAATACATGGTGGTTTTCTGTAACATGTTGGAACTCTTTCCAAGTCCCAAATGTCAGCAAGATTCTTGTTTCACTGATGCTGTGGGGAATAATCAAGTCACTGCCCTCAATGAGCTTATATTTTAGTAGTGAAGATTTATTGAAAATAAATCTTGAAAATTTATTTAGACAATTAATTATGTTCCAATAATCATGCCCTGTTGTAGCTCCACACTTAGGATGTGTGTGTGCTCTGTCGCTTCAGTTGTGTCTGTTTCTTTGCGACCCTATGGACTGTAGCCCACCAGATTCTTCTGTCCATGGGATTCTCTATGCAAGAATACTGGAGTGGGTTGCCATGCCCTCCTCCAGGGGATCTCCCAGACCCAGGGATCGAACCCAAGTCTTGTGCATCTCCCAAATTGCAGATGTGTTTTTTACCCGCTGAGCCACCTTGGAAGCCTACACTGAGGATACGTCTTCCCAAACAGCCTCTAAAAGGGCAGATGTTAATACCCTGCAGCTTAGAATCAAGTTAGTGGGTAGGAATCACTGCTGTCCCTTTGAATTCTTTCCTTTCAACCATGACATCATCCTCCTGAGGGAAGCCACTTTCTTCTGTCCATCCTGAACTTCAGTACTGGTGTCAGATTTGCTTTCTTCACTTCCAGGGCCCATCATTGTCCTGATGGCGTCAGGATCATTGAAGGAAGCCCCTTCCTAGTTCTTTCATCTCTTACTTCTATAAAAATCATCTTCCATATTTCACCCATCTGTGAAAATCACTTACCTTGTTTTAATCTGCTGCTTGTTAAACACATCTTGTAATATCTCACAAGTGTTCTGACTTTACATGTAAGCATCTTACTTTCTGACCATAACATAAATTCATTTCTTTCTACTTGATTAATTTTATCAAGGTCATCCATCAGCCTCATGGGGAGCACTTGTCCATCAAACCTTCTGTCTTTTGCTAATTTATCAACTTGCTTATTGTATCGAAACTTTATATTTTTTTTGTAATCTTTTTGTCACATCCTCTATTTCCATAAACTCCTGGATTCCTTTTTTTTTTTTCTGTCTGTTTTTTTATGGGCTTAAGATCAAGCAAATTCTGTTTTCAGTAGAACCATGCTCCATGGTAGATCAGGATCAGTAGAAATTCTCAGTCACCAACTTCAAATGGGCCCACAGTACTCCTGGATATCCTATCACATTTTGATTTCAATTACCTTTCTCCTCTCCTCTCCATTCTGCTCCATTTGATTCTCTCAAAACTCCATCCGTTCCTCATACCCTCCTACTTTCCTACCCCATCCCTTGTAGCTGAGAAAACTGACACCATGCAGTAGAAACTCCCCTATCTANGGCCCACAGTACTCCTGGATATCCTATCACATTTTGATTTCAATTACCTTTCTCCTCTCCTCTCCATTCTGCTCCATTTGATTCTCTCAAAACTCCATCCGTTCCTCATACCCTCCTACTTTCCTACCCCATCCCTTGTAGCTGAGAAAACTGACACCATGCAGTAGAAACTCCCCTATCTACCATTTCTACAGATTTACTTGTATTGTTTTTCATCCTTTCCTTCTTTCTTCACATTATAAATAGGGTGCCTCTTCTGACCTGGAATTTGGAACCTGTGCTGTTCTATCTCATACTAACAGTTATCATTTCTCTCATGTATGCTCAGAGTTACCCCATCAAGTTGAATTATCCTCATTGACTTCTAAATAGCTAAGTGTTTTCTTTCCTAAAAATGATAATAAAAAGTTGAACACTTCCCTTGACCCCACGTCTTCTTCCATCTTTGGTTAGATTTCTCCAGCTATTCAGGGTAACTACCTGTAAGAGAATTATAGACATCTCCACTCCACTGCTCTGTTCATCATTATCCGATAGGTTTCCACTGTCCCATTTCTGTTATTTCATACAGATGATTCTTCCTTTGATCACCTTAATCTCAACATTGCCTGTAAGAAGTGATTTTCTTCCAGATTTATTGAGATATAATTGACATGTAACATTATGTAAATTTAAGATGTACAGTGTTTAGATTTGGTACAAGCATGCATTGCAGAGTGATTCCCGCTACAGTATTAGCTAACATCAGCATGTCACATAATTTCCATTTCTTTTCTGTGTGGGAATGTTTAAGATATACTCTCTTCAATTCAGTTCAGTTCAGTTCAGTAGCTCACTCGTGTCCAACTCTTTGTGACAACATGAACTGCAGCACACCAGGCCTCCCTGTCCATCACCAACTCCTGGAGTTCACTCAGACTCACGTCCANTGACACCACCTTTATGGCAGAAAACAAAGAGGAGCTAAAGATCCTCTTGATGAAAGTGAAGGAGGAGAGTGAAAAAGCTGGCTTAAAACTCAACATTCAAAAAACTAAGATCATGGCATCTGGTCCTATCACTTCATGGCAAATAGATGGGAAAACAATGGAAACAGTGGTTGACTTTATTTTCTTGGGCTCCAAAATCACTGCAGATGGTGACTGCAACCATGAAATTAAAAGTTGCTTGTTCCTTGGAAGAAAAACTATGACCAACTTAAATAGCATATTAATAAGCAGTGACATTACTTTGCCAACAAATGTCCATTTAGTCAAAGGTATGGTTTTTCCATTAGGCATGTATGGATGTGAAAGTTGGACTATAAGAAGACAGTGCCAAAGAATTCATGTTCTTGAACTATGGTGTTGGAGAAGACTCCAGCACCATATATGTACACATATACCCTCTTGCTCTTTCTTCCCCCTACCATCCCAGCCTTCTAGGACATCGCAGAGTACCACGCTGAGAGCCCTGTGCTATATAGCAGGTTTCCTCTAGCAGTCTGTTTTATACATGATAGTGTATTATGTCAAACCCAGTCTCCCAGTTCATTGCACCATCTCCTTGTCCCTGTGTCCACATATCTGTTCTCTACATCTGTGTTTCTATCCCTGTCACATGGAAACATCCTAAATGTCCATCAACAGATCAATGGATAAAGAAAATGTGCTCTATGTATATAACAGAATAGTACTCAGTCATAAAAATAAATGAAATTAGGTCATTTATAGAGATGTGGATGGACCTGGAGTCTATCAAACAGGATGAAGTAAGTCAAAAAGAAAGTGAAAGTGTTGGTCACTCAGTTGGGTCCAACTCTTGCGATCCTATAGACTGTAGCCCACCAGGCTCCTCTGACTATAGGAGTGGATTGCCATTCCCTTCTCCAGGAGATCTTCCCAACCTAGGGATCAAGCCTAGGTCTCCTGCATCACAGGCAGATACTTTACCGTCTGAGTCACCTGGGAAGGTCAAGTCAGAAAGAGAAGAGCAAAGATCATATATTAATGCATATATATGGAATCTAGAAAAATGGTAGAGTTTAACACTGTGATATATTGAAAGAAAATTAAGTTCAATTTAGGGTTAGATTTCTTGAATCCATAATACCTTGTTTTACATGGCATTTTGTATATCATTTAATCATTTTATATATATCGTTTAATCACTTCCCATAAACCATTCAATATTGATAAGAAACTTCAGTATGGACAAGGCCAGTGTTGTTGATCTGAAGCTGTGAAAACACAGTTAAATAAATTGCATGGGTTCCATGTGATGGCAGACCAACAGCTAGAGCCCGGGCTCCTTACTTGGAGTTCAGCTTCCCCTTATATGTGGTATTTTTTCTGCATTAACTGTTTGCCAAAGGATAACGTCATTCTTGTTCTTTCATCTTCTCCCCTCCTTCAATTTGACTTTACTTCACTTATGTAGTTAATAATCCAAGAATGTTGCTAGAGTAGCAAAATTTTGATTAGAATCATCCCCTTCAGTATTTCAGGTAATGGAATGGAGTGGAAATAGCCTGAAAAGCGGAGCCCTTCCATTCTGTTCTCAGGTTGGCCTCTTGGGTGGGTTCGGGTTGCCATAGGGTATGGCTTCCCTTGCTCTCTTCTCCTGAGAAGCCCTGTTGACTACTTGACACCAAGCATTCACTCTGACCTGAACATTAGCCCGAGCAAGTTTTGCGTAATTAAGCTATTGAGATTGGTTTTCCCTGAGTGGACAGGAGAGCCTTACAAGGTAAGCGCTCTGCTGAAGTGATAAAGCTGATTAGATCCTTGGCAATAAAGGAATCTGATCTTAGAAATTTTCTCTTGGTCTCGTTAATGAGGCAGAGACAACATTTAGCAGGGGAAATGAGGTCACTGCAAAGAGAAACATTTTTTTTTTCTTTACTAAAGAGCCAATTTTTTCACTCCATTTTAAATCAAGGTCCAAACTTATTGTCCAGAATAAAGCCCAGATAAGAAACTTTTCCTCAGGGATGTAGTAAACATGTTTAAACTTATCACCTACATGAAGCAAAGGAAGTTAAAACAATTCAAGAAAGTAAAACTAAGATAAGCCTAGAATTGGAATGATTAATGCTAATTGTAACAAAACTGAAATAATGAACTGATTATTCAGCTGCATAGTCTGTTCATACCAATGTATTTTTTTTCCCAGAAATAATTTTCTCATTTTTTCTTTCTGTGTCTTCCCTCCTTCCCTTTCCTTAAACTCCCATCAACCATCCAAGCAAATAAAGCTTATTTTCCTGGCATAAACTTATACAAATGTCATTTATTACCAGTGTTTATCATCTTACCTTTTCCTCTATATAGTACTTTTACAGATGCTACTATTTAAGCTTCATGGAACTTTATAATGAAGGCTGCATTAGCTCCAAATGAGCCTTGGCTCTAAAAGGGTATGTGATTTGCTCAATGATTTGTATACAGGAAAAGTAGGTGTCAAAAACAAATTTTCTCATCCCCGAGAATGTGACCTGAACCACAATTGCTTCAAATTATACTTTATGTAAAGTTTCTGATTCTCTCTTCTGTTTCTTGCTAAGTCTTTGTTCCAGTATTTAGAAAATGACAACAGTTGTATCAAAACCTTCACAGGAAATGCAGATTGTGTATACACACACACACACATGCACTCACATATATTTCTGTCTTTATAGATTAGCCCTTCTTTCATCATGAAGCAATTGTCTTCGCACAGAAATCTCTTTGACTTCAAACTTCAGCTTATTCCAGGGAAATTAATAGTCATACAGTGCAGACTTGATGTGGAAGAGAATTAGCGTAGGAGCCAGTTTATGGTGGGAGTGATTGAAGAGAGGGTGAATCATCCATGCAGCCTGCTGTGTCCCACTGTCATTGGCTTTGGGGTGGATATTGGTATGGTGTGAGAATGGAAAGGGTGTCAAGGTCATGATACTACTATTTAGTCAGTATAATACCTGATCAGTTTGCTATTTAAAATGACACTTTAAAAATTGAACATATTAGACTTTTAAAGGAAATTTAAAGCTTATTTAAAGGAATGTTCTACTGCCTTTGTGTCTCTAACTTGAGAGGAAATATAGTGAAGTTGATAGATTAGAACCTGGAGGTTGGCTTGGGTTCATTCTTGGCTCTAAAATTTGTTAGTTGTTAGACTTTGGTGCAGCCACTTAACTTTTCTTTAAAAGGAAGATAAAAGTAATATCTACCTCATGTGATTCTAATTAAGATATATTATTTGTGTGTGTGCAGAGAGAGAGGTAAAGAGAGAAGAGGGAAGCAAAAGTAGATGTGAGCATGAATGAACATGCTCAGTTAGAACAGTCTCTTGAGTATAGTCAGTGTTCAATGAAAACTCCCCTCCTCATCAGTAATACTGTGCCAAACGTTACCAGAAGATTCCTAATGGCTAACTTTAATTGATTCTGTTTTAGCTTTCCTTGAGCTCCCTCTTGCATTTCATGCTTTTTGCCATGACCTGTGCTTGCATGCTAAGTCTCTTCAGTCTTGTCCGACTCTTTGTAACACTATTGACTGTAGCCAGCCAGCCTCCCCTGTTCATGGGGTTCTCCAGGCAAGAATACTGGGGTGGGTTGAATGCCCTTCTCCTGGGAATCTTCCCTATTCAGGGATCGAACCCACATCTCTTTAGTCTCTTGTAGTGGCAGAAGGATTCTTTCCCACTAGCACCACCTGGGAAGCCTACATGTGTTTTATTCAGACTCTCAAATTTCTAGTTTATTGTTCTCTTATTGTGCTGTTACTGCAAGCTTCCGTGTTTTCACTTTCTCCTATAGAGGTCCTAAGTCTGTCCTAGAACCACAGCCTGATTCCAGAATTGGCAAATATTCCCATGAGAAACGAGATCCTGGGATCACATTAGAGAGACCCTGTACTTCAAAATTTGTGCCCTTTCAGATGCTGTTGTCTATGCGGATATCTGATGTTTTCAAATTATAGTTATTATAATTTACTTGGCCTTTTTAAATCCTTTCAGTGGGAGTGTCGACCTGCCTGAAACCTCGTGATCCTTCTCTTCCTTTCTTGACCGTTAGGTCTGAACTGTACTTTGTTGACCTTACTTCTGCTGGCTGTTGTCTTGCCTTCCATTTCAGTGGTTTCAGCTCAGTTCAGTTCAGTCACTCAGTCGTGTCTGACTCTTTGTGATCCCATGAACTGCAGCACGCCAGGCCTCCCTGTCCATCACCAACTCCCAGAGTTCACTCAAACTCACGTCCATCTAGTCGGTGATGCCATCCAGCCATCTCATCCTCAGTGGTTTACTCCTCTTTATCTTCCTATGCCATATTACTCACCTTTAACTTTTAAATCTATAGCTTACTCACTGCCAAGATGATGACTTTCAAATCTATAGCTTTATTCTAAACCTGTTTCTTCACTCTGAGATATATCTGTTTAGTTATCTCCTAAGCATTTACCCCATATGTATTTTAGAATTAGCGAATCTATCATATCTGCAATGTACTTAGTTATCTTCTTCCTCAAATCTGTACCTTTCTCTGCATCACATGTTCTAGCTAGGGATCCGGATAATGTTGGGATATGGCGTAGGCTGCCCCAATTATGTCTTAATGATATACTGATTATTTTGAATTGAAGTTACTTAGCAATGGCCAATGCAAGAGGGCTACTCTGACCGTCCTTTCCATCTCCCTGAAAGCAGAGAGTAAGTCTCTCATGTGAAAGCTGTACCTCCTGCTTCTCGGGGTAGAAAGACTGGAGGTAGAGAGTTTGAAGCTGAAAAACCTGTGTGAACAAACATGTTACTTCTCTAATTTACTGCCCCAGGTCCAAACTCTGTTTAGGTTCTTCACCAATTGAGCACAAAGTTTTCATTGCCCTGTCACTTCCCCACAAATTTATTGTTTCTTTGTCTAGAAAGCATAAAAGCTCCCTGCTTTGGCCATTTCTTAGGTCCCATTTCTATGAGGTCTCCCTGTACACTATTAAAGTTTGATCTTTTTCTCTTCTTAATTGGTCTTGTACCCATTTTATTATTAGTCCAGACACAACAGCTCAAGAAGGATAGAAAGGAAAATTTCCTCCTTCCTGTCAGTAGACAATATAGTGGACTACAGTCCCTAGGCACCCAAGCCAGAAATCAGAATTGTCCTATTATTTCTCTACAACTAATAAATCAATATTTTCTATTTTTTAATATTTCCTTAGCATTATTTCTTTGTCTTTCCTTTGTCATCTCATCTTTGTATTTTCACTGCTACTAGAATCTTTTGGTTACTAGTCTTTCTTTGGGGCCATCCTTCACCTTTGAAGCAAATATATTTCTAGTAGACCAATTTGATTGTATTTATTCCTATCCCAATGTGTTTCCTAAAATATTTTGCAAAATACTTCTATGATGACCCATATATGTCCATAAATAAAGGAGCCCATCATAAAATAAAATGTTGAAACATGGCATGCTAAATCTATTTTCTCTTGAAAAGTAACAGCACATGTTATTAAGGTTAAGGGAAAGTCTATTAAGTAAGTTCTATTGTTGACTATAACAAAATTCTATAACATAAGCTTATATCTGAACACTGATTTTTAAAAATATATTTATTAAAATGTTTATTTATACATATATATATATTTTAAAATTGATTAACCATTTACAGGATATACTCCTAGTCTTCACTCCCATGGTATTCAAAGTCTTCCATGCCTAATTCTCTGATTTCATCTGTTCTGTCTTGAGTTTTAGTAGCCATACAGATTACTTTCATTTGGCTTCTATTTTATGTGGTTGCTTTTACCTGGCATAGTATTTATCTAATGACCTCTTTCTTTGAAAATTCAGCTACTGTATTTAAGAGCTTAGATCAGTTGATGTCTTAGCTGGGTAGCATACTGCTTCAAGTTGATGCTCAATGTATGTGAAATAAATTTAAAAAATGGAAAAAGTCAGTAAGGGAACATTTAGGGATAATAGATTTTTTATATCTGCCTATATATTGCCCATTCAGGAAATCAATGATATTTGCTTAAAAAATTTATTGACATCTGCGGACCTCAATAATTTAATTGCTCTTCAAAAAATATTTTGTTTTCCTGTATAAGTTTTTAAGAAATTACTCATATTATAAGACACCATTTTAATTTTTATAGGACAAAAATTAAATTTTAACTTTAAGTGTGTTACAGCTCTTCTTCCTTCACTGTGAAAATTCCTTAAAAAACGATTGTTGTAAATGTTTTCTGTTTCTTCCTGACAGGTAATATTTGAAGCTGAAGTCTCAGGAGGGAGAAGTGGTTATATTGCCATTGACGACATCCAAGTCCTGAGTTATCCTTGTGGTAGGTTGTGATTAAGAACTGTATTTTTCTACCTCCTTTCAACACTTGTCTTGTATTGGTAGTGACTGTTGATGGTTTATCACTTGGTCATTGCTGTCTCTTTTGTTGTTGTTATTCCCAGTTTTCTGTTCAGTTTGAAAAGATCACTGAGGTATTTCTAGAGTTTTTGAATCAAATGTTTTTCAGACTTGTGCACATGTTGAAAGATTCTTTTAACTGTTCAATTAGTGTTCAAAAGAAAACCACAGTCTCAAAATGGTATCACTCATGCTAAAATTCCATGATGCCAAATCTAAATTTATACCTGATCTAATTGCAGTCTCAGCTTCCTCCAAAAACTTAATCCTAATTGACTTGCTTGATTTTATGGTCAAGCACCAGTAAGAAAATGTGTCCTGTGATCCTTCTCTATGCCCCAGAGGAAGAAGAGGTGATCTGAATCATAAAACTCTTGTAGTCCCTTTTCTTCTTCAAAGAAGAAAACTAAATAATAATTTCTTTCCTTTTTGTTAATAGAACTCTTGTGCCACCCTTCTTGTAAAAACTTTTCATTTGTATAACCCTTGGATCTGTCTTCCAGTTGGTAGATGGAATGTTGCCTCATTCATGAATCTCCTAATGAAGCTGATTAGTTCTTCAATCTATTTAGTTGATGTTATTTTCGACAGAGGAAAATAAAAATCAAGGGACTCACTCCATCTTTTGACTATATGAAATTACCTAGGAAAACAAAGAATAACAAATCAGAGTTCAGTGAAAAGAAAATAAAAAGAAGCTTTATTAACTTATATGATCTAAGTTGAAACTTGGAGGGAAATGAAGAAAATGATTTAATCCATCTTATTCTTAATTTAGGACTAATTTTTTCATGTCATAGTTAATGTCTGGCTAATTCATAATAAACAACAAGACAATCGAAAGCATACAAAACAAGAAACAATTTATTTACACATCATTTGATATGTCCTTAGATGCACATTAGTTGGTCTTCAGATCGGGTAACTAAATTTGTGTTTACATCACATACCCTGAAAGACAATTATTGCATGCATTCAGTAGAGCCAGGCATGAAGCAGTTCATACTTCAGCTGTATCACCCAACAGCAGCATTTTTTAGGGCCATGAATTCTAGGTGATTTGTTCAGTAATCCTCCTGGTGGAAATTCTCTAATAATTTGTAAGCGGCATGCACAAAGGCTGCCATGCCAGAGGCCAGGGCTCATACTCCTGCTAACTGGTTGTCAAACCCTGGTGTGCATCAGAATCGCCAGCGGGATGTGGCAAAAGTCATAAGTTGCCTGGTCCCGCCTCTGGTTTTCATTGTTCTCAGGAGATACTAATGCTGCTGGTCTTTTGTTCCCAAGTCATGAACACTGTTCTAGCTTGTGTTCTAGTGCAAGCATTCCTCTTTTGAAGCACCTACTGAGATGAGGCCCTAGGGAAAGAAGAAGCAGGCAAGAATCAAATGATTGTGGTGTATCCTAAGAAATACATGTAGTCAAATATATCTGATTTAATCTAAGAAAAGGGGGAACAAAATTATCTCACTCAAAGTTCAAGTTGGCTTACTAAACTCTTTCAGTCCATTCATATATGAGAACCATGTCTCCATCTATTGTTCATTTACATGTCTTTTGAAAGAAGATGTTAAAGAAAGACTTTCACGAGTTAACCAAATTTTTAAAAAATATTTAAGTTGAGCACAACAGTAGTTTCACTGTGGTATGGTCCTCCATGCTCTGTCTTTACTCACTGAGGATTAGCTTTTCCTGTTTATAGTTTTTTTCAGTTGAAAACATAAATAGCTTCACCTTTAAAAGGTAATTATAAGAGAATGCTTGTTTGACAGTCATATAACTCATGTATATTTTGATTGCAGTCATTACTGTTTTGTTGGTCTAATATTTCTTGCGGGTAACTTTCTTAGGGCTATAAAGCATTAGGAAGTGGATTTAACAACAGTTAAATTAATACTCTGAGAGAAGGAAGAACAGTCCCTCGTTCTTTAAAGTACTAGAAGATTACGTAGTAGTTATTGAAATTTTTAAAAAAGGGAAAGAAAGCGCTAAGCACTTCAAGTGTGATTTAATAGTTTAGTGGCCATGTATATGTCCAATTTTGAGCTATCATTCTGTTTTCACTGTATCTTTCTATTATGCCATGCTTTGTGCCTGTTTGATCTCTTTTGCTTGCTTTGATACGTAACTTTTCTTGTCACCTGTATGCAGCATGCTGCCGGGGTCCTCAAGCAGTAATTGTTGGTTGCTCATTCTGTATAGAATTGCTCTATCAATTATGGTGCAGTACGCAATAGAGCTACCGAGATGGAGAGAACTGACACAGAGGTGCAGCGGTGCCTTTCAGCACTGAGAAGACTTCCGTATGACAGTCTTGGCCAAGGGTTTAAAGTATTAACCACATTATTCTGTTGGGAAAAAATAACATGGCATGTTTTCTTCATGTGAAAGAAAATAATTTTTCTTGCCTTCACAGATAAATCGCCTCATTTCCTCCGTCTAGGGGACGTAGAGGTCAATGCAGGGCAGAATGCTACTTTTCAGTGTATTGCTACAGGGAGAGATGCTGTGCATAACAAGTTATGGCTGCAGGTAAGGCCACATTGGCAGCTGAGCTAAAGAGTACACTTGATTAAAAAAAAAATCACTAATTATGTTTCCTTGTATGTGTGTGGTGGGCACAGGAGGATGGGGTGTAGTGAGTATTTGGGTGTGACAGGTTGTCTTTTCTGTAGGTTTAATTTAATTGGCTGCAGATTAATTTCAGATCCATTTTTGGAATATGAATAACAGTATATAATTAATAAGTGTTTGGTTAGTTCCTTGTGAAACCTAATGATTCTCTAATGTTATATCCAAACTGTAAAAACAATTTTTCTAGATTCATTCAAAAATAGGGGGAAAAATGAAAATTTAATATTTAAAATTTAATATTTTGAAAGCTCAGCTTACAAGAGCATAGTCCTTAAGTAGGAATTGTCATACTCTGATAAATTTTTTCAAAAGTCTTTTAAGAAAACTTTGGGAATGTTTCTGGAAATATGAATTGGAAGAGAGCCAAGTAAATTATTTTCAGGATTTTTTCGTATAGGGGTTAATCACAGACCTAAAGAAAAGATGTTTGCCGTGCACATATTAAATTTGCAGTAAATGATATATAGTGAATTGCAGTTTAGCATACATGTTGGGGAAATGTAAATGGTGCATATGAAGGACTTTCAAAGAACCTGTGAGAAAACAGTGACTAAGGAATATGCCATACCTTCGGAGAGTTATCTATCAATCCTGGGGCAGAGAGTGGTGGGAGGAGCCAAGAGCAGCTCTAAAGCCTTGAGGCTGGACTCAGCACTGATGACTGTTGATCTAAATATTTGAAGTTAGAATGTAAGTAATATTCTCTGAGCACCTTTATTATTGTTATCATTATTTAATTCTGTTTGCATCAGAATGAGGAAAGGGATTTAATTAGTTAGAATTTTAAATTCCTGAGAATGTCAGTAGAGACCAAAAAGGAAAATCATTAGCTTACTTTCTTGAACATAGACATCAGGCTTTATTTTATGTTACTTTTAGAGAGGTAACATTAGTGTTGAGGGTCATCATTAGTGTTGAGGTAACATTAGTGTTGAGGGTTGCAGGAGGTTGGAGTAATGATTATAAGAAATGATTATGAAAATCATACCTAGAATAATGCCTGGTGTTGTACTGGGTGTTATAAATGTGTTTTTTCATTCAATTCCCACATCCACTCTAATGTTAATAACAAATGTATTTCATATAAATCTAATTATCACTTTTGTCATTTATTTGATATGTGGGTATTAGGATAGCATCCTGAATATGTGTAAAGGAAATAAAGTCTCTCCTTTTTTTTTTAACCTTGTGATTATGCTAATTTCCCCCACAGATATTGAAGTATAAAATAATTCTTCCTGTAGAGTGTACAACCTGTTTTATTTTCTAAACATCAAATCACAATCCTGCTTATTTTCTCTGTCAGCCTAAATAGTGTTAAGAATGTATTTAGATATATTTTCTAATTATTTTGCTAATTGTTTTTCATTTAGTTAAGAACATTCTTGGCATTTGATTTTAATTGTGATCTGTATACTCTTGTCTTGGAGAACCAGAGACTCTATAGTCTGCCCCTGGTTTTATGCTCCAGGATTTAATGTGACTTTGAAATAAAAAGGGTTTTGTATACTTCAATACCGTTGCCTTGTGGCAACAAAGACTTTGTGGCCCTCCTGGTCTGGGTGGATTGCAGTAAAAATACTTCTCATTTCTTATTTTTTAGATTGACTCATTTAATTATAGTTTTAATAAATTTTCTTGTCCTTTTTCAAATAAAGATGAAAGACAAAAATACTCTGATTTCTATTCGACTTTCTCTTTTCTCTTCTTGCTCTTTACATTCTACAAGGTGAATTTGTGTATTTCTTGTCTATTTTGACATTGCTCACTTCTTCAGCAGTTTACATACTTATACATGAAAAAGCTTTTCTGCCTTTTTCAATAATAGACCAGTTAAATTACCTTAACTTAATTCTCTCAAATCATTCTCTATATTTAAGATATATTGAAAATTATCAATTACCTAGTTTAGGAATGTTTTCAAATCAACAAAATTGAACTGTAGAGATAAAGTTGTAGATTGTCGTCATGGTGAAGTCACTCAGTCGTGTCCAACTCTTTGTGATCCCATGGACTGTAATCTACCAGGCTTCTCTATCCATGGGATTTTCAAGGCAAGAGTACTGGAGTGGGTTGCCGTTTCCTTCTCCATTGGTAAAGTTGTAGATATATACATATAATGGATATCTGTATCTGTATAGAGTAAGTGAATCAAAAAGTGGCCAATGATTTTTTAAAAAATTATCTGTCTTTTGTGAAAGTAGTAGAAACATAATAAAGGAGGCAGAAACTTGATTCCACAGTGAATCTACAACCCAACACATAGAAACAGATGTCAAGATATTTTTGCTTGGTGTAGAAAAAGTTTTTAAGGTCGGGAGGCTGAGTTCTTAATTTTAACTCTTTAATTCTTATTACCCAGTTAATCATGTGTGCTTAGAGAATTCATTAAACTCTTCCAGGCCTCAGTTATCTGTAAAAGGAGATGTGGACAGGGATCAAAATCACCTCCAGTTATAAGATGAAAACCAGGTCTTTCTGTTATTTTTGACGGTCTGAAACATGGCCTTGATCATTTGTTTTTCTGTTGTTGTTTGAAGAAGCAATGTAAAAATTTTGTTATTAGTTTTGTATGGGGAAAACAGTGAAAGTGAAATTGAAGTTGTTCAGTTGTGTCTGACTCTTTGCGACCCCATGGATTGTAGCCTAGGAGGCCCCTCCATCCATGGAATTTTCCAGGCAAGAGTGCTGGAGTGGGTTGCCATTTCTCTCTCCATAGGGAAAAAATCGTGCCTGAAGTTAAATATCACTATGAGAACAATTGCTGCTTAAAGTATTTGCTGACTGCTTTGAATGTCTGAAACGACTCGGAATGAAAGGCCTTTGCATTCTGTTGTAAATTAATGGAATAATGGAGTAGCCGTAGTATACCAGTCCTGGTCAGGTGTGAAAAAAGTCAGAAATCAGCTTCCAGTGTCCTCCAAATCATCTATGTTATGTAACGTGTGTGGTTGTTCAGTTGCTCAGTGTGTCTGACTCTTTGTGACCCCTAGACTGTAGCCTGCCGGGTTCCTCTGTCCATGGAAATTTCCTGGCAAGGATACTGAAGTGGGTTGCCATCCTCTACTCCAAGGGATCTTCCCGACCCAGGGATGGAACCCATGTCTCTTGCATCTCTCACATTGGCAGGCAGATTCTTAGCACAGCCTCCACTGCACTGCCTAGAAAGTCCATACCATATCATATATTGAGCTGCAGTTGTCAAATGTTTGAATATGGAGTAAAAGAACAAAAGCTAGAAAAGCTTCCAATTTTCTACTTTAAATGAAAAATTATACATGACAACTGCCATGAATACATGATCAGTTCAGTTCAGTTCAGTTCAGTTCTTGCTGTTCTTTGCAACTCTGCATTCAAATGGATATATCTTTCCTTTCCTCCTTTGCCTTTCCCTTCTCTTCTTTTCATAGCTATTTGTAAGGCCTCCTCAGACATCCGTTTTGGTTTTTTTCTGTTTCTTTTTAATGGGATTGTCTTGATCACTGCCTTCTGTACAATGTCACGAACCTCTGTTCATATTTCTTCAGGCACTCTGACTTTATTACTTCCACTGTATAAAGATAAGGGATTTGATTAGGTCATACCTGAATGGTCTAGTGGTTGTCACCACTTTCTTCAATTTAAGTCTGAATTTGGCAATAAGGAGTTCATGATCTAAGCCACAGTCAGCTCCTGGTCTTGTTTTCGCTGACTGTATAGAGCTTCTCCATCTTTGGCTACAAAGAATATAATCAATCTGATTTCAGTATTTACCATCTGGTGAGGTCCATGTGTAGAGTCTTCTCTTGTGTTGTTGGGAGAAGGTGTTTGCTATGGCCAGTGCATTCTCTTGGCAGATCTCTATTAGCCTTTGCCCTCCTTCATTCTGTATTCCAAGGCCAAATTTGCTTGTTACTCCAGGTGTTTCTTGACTTTCTACTTTGGCATTCCAATCCCCTATATGAAAAGGACATCTCTTTTGGATGTTAGCTCTAAAAGGTCTTGTAGGTCTTCATAGAACCGTTCAACTTCAGCTTCTTCAGCATTACTGGTCAGGGCATAGACTTGGATTAATGTAATACTGAATGGTTTGCCTTGGAAACAAACAGTGATCATTCTATTGTTTATGAGATTGCATCCAAATACTGCATTTTGGACTCTTTGTTGACTATGATGGCTACTCCATTTCTTCTAAGGGATTCTTGCCCACAATAATAGATAGAATGGTCATCTGAATTAAGTTCACCCATTCCAGTCCATTTTAGTTTGCTGATTCCTAAAGTGTTGATGTTCACTCTTGCCATCTCCTGTTTGACCTCTTCCAATTTACCTTTATTCATAGAACTAAAATTTCAGGTTCCTATGCAGTATTGCTCTTTACAGCATCAAACTTCACTTCCATCACCAGTCACATCCACATCTGAGTGTTGTTTTTGCTTTGGCTCCATCTCTTCGTTCTTTCTCGAGTTATTTCTCCACTGGTATCCAATAGCATACTGGGCACCTGCTGACTTGGGGAGTTCATCTTTCAGTGTCCTGTCTTTTTGCTTTTCCATACTGTTCATGAGGTTCTTACGGCAAGGATACTGAAGTGGTTTGCCATTCCCTTCTCCAGTGGACCACGTTTTGTCGTAACTCTCCACCATGACCCATCCATCTTGGGTGGCCCTACATGGCATGGCTCATAGTTTCTTTTGAGTTAGACAAGGCTGTGGTCCATGTTACCAGATTGGTTGGGCCTTTCAAGAACTCCAAATCTGATTCTGAGTTTAGAAGGCCACCATAATTCTATGAAGAAGTCAAGCGATAACTTACAAACACTCCTCATTTCTCTTTCCTCTTTCCATTGCAGTCAAAGAGAACTCCGACCATGGTGGCGCTGGGAGGTGATAGCATTGATACGATATTTAAGGTAGTTTTTTGTATACAAGGACTTCCCTTGGTGGCTCAGACGGTAAAGCGTCTGCCTACAATGCAGGAGGCCCGGATTCAATCCCTAGGTCAGGAAGATCTCCTAGAGAAGGAAATGGCAACCCACTCCAGTATTCTTGCCTGGAAAATTCCATGGATGGAAGAGCCTTGTAGGCTACAGTCCGTGGGGTCCCAAAGAGTTGGACACGACTGAGTGACTTCACTTTCTTTACTTTCCTGGTGGCTCAGATGGTAAAGCATCTGCCTGCAATGTGAGAGACCCAGGTTCAATCCCTAGGTAGGGAAGATCTCCTGGAGAAGGAAATGGCAACCCACTCCAGTATTCTTGCCTGGAAAATTCCATGGCTGGAACAACCTGGAAGGCTACAGTCCTTGGGGTCGCAAAGAGTCGTACACGACTGAGTGACTTCTCTTTCACTTTCACTTATGTATACAAATACATTTAGAGAATTACTTCTCTCCATTTCTTAATTCCGTACATCTCATATTTTATTTTGATTTTTAAAATTATTTTTAGCTTACAATTGCTATTTCAGTCATTTTATTGTTTAAAACAACATACCAATTAGGTAAAAAATGGAGCACAAAAAAGCAGATGCAATGAGTTACCTGAGATAATCTGGGATAATCCACAAGGCATATCATAGTAGTTTTGCTGTGTCTTTAATGAGGTTCTTTCCTGCACGGTCTCAGTATAAAATTAGTCTTAGAAGTAGGTCATTCACTCCAGCAATTTAGAAAACAATGACAAGATATATAAGCCATATTAACCTCCTTGTACATGCTGACTGAACTAGTGATGCATGAAACAATATGGATGAATGTTTTTAAAAGTCCACTGAGTGTCAGCAAGCTATAAATCTGGTGAAATCACGAGGCTTTATGGAACATCATTTTAAAAAGTATGTTATGCAGTTCAGTGATGTTGGATAAGGGAATTAGGATAAAATCTTTAGTTGTTCCTAGAGAACTTTCAAATTCCTTTTCTTTCGTAGAGCTCAGTGAAGTTGCTTTCATTCTAGATATGAACACCACTTTCTTTACAGCTTATAACTTGCAGTTTTTCCCATATGAATAGCTGTTTTTAATGTGTGCAACAAGTTTTAGAACTATGTGTATTTTGTGTTCCTGAGAAACCCCAAGTGGTAAAGAATTTGTGGATCATCACTAAAGCCTTATGGTAAAATCCAGATTATGAGAAACAAGATCACAAGTGAAATTTTAATGTACAGTAAAATAAAATAAAATAATAAAAATGGATGGTTATATTCCTGAGAAGCATCAGATAATTTTTTCATAGGAAAGATACAAAAATAGGTTATATATTTTCGTGGGTTAAAAATTATAGTTATGTCCTTTTTATTTTATTGCAATCCAATAACATGGATAATAGATACAGTGATGGCAGGAAAAAGTGAATATGTAAGGAAATAATCACATAAAACAGTAGTTCCAAGTATTTACAGAAGAGAAATAAAAGCACATGTTCACAAAAAAGATTTGTGGAAAAACGTGTATAATAGCTTTATTCATTATATAACCAGTAATGTGAAGAACCCAAATGTTCATTAAGTGGAGAATGAATCCACAATTTGTGGTTCATTCATGCTACTCATCAATGAGAAAGAGTGCACTACCTACATTTGCGCCAGTATATATGAAGCTGAGCAATGTTATGTTTTCAGAAACACAAGAGACGCACAAAACTGCATGTCGTGTATGTCGTTATTTATATTAAGTTCCAGAATAGACAATGTTAATCTATCATGATAGAAGTCAGAATAGTATTTGACTGGAGAGGGTGAGGATCAGCTGGCAATGAACAGGAAAACTTTTTGTGGTAATGTAAGTGTCATATAGCTTTGTTGGGGTTTTGTGTCTATGGGTACATATACATTTGTCAAAACTTAAAGTTTAACCAGTTCACTGTATGTAGTTTACTTTAATAAGCCATGAATGAGGAAAAAGTGAGTATATGAAACACTTTGTCTAATGACCAAATCACTGGCAGTACTAATCAAGCTGTGGATGGCAATAGCCTACAAACCTTACCTGCATTTGTGTCCATTTTGTCTGTTTGAAACCATTTGATTAGGTTCAAAGGTAATTTTTCATTGTCACTGTAAACCAAAGTATAGACTAAAGCATGTTCTGAGTGTTCTGTTATCAGAACATATTATAACATTCAAGGATGTGAAAGAGTGGAAACAGGGATTGCGCTGTAACTTATAAATTAGTATTCTTTCTTGAGAGTCCAGTGTAAGTGGACACCTACATGGCAAATCAAATAGAGCCCATTGCTGGAACATCTGTCAGGCCATATGCTTTGGCCTCAGGTTCAGTGTAGAAACTAAAATGCTAATGACTCCATCCATCATTACAGAGCTTGGTGGGCATGCATCATTTGGTTGGACAGAGAAAATTCACCAGCAAAGTTACTGAAAGCAGGGAATTGTGTGGGGAGATTTGGTGGCACCATTTGTTTTGGTGAACTGAAATGGGGCTGTTTAATGTGTGACTGGTAATCCTATGCAGACTGCCATGAAAGCAGTGGCAATTGGGCCAATCTGTCAGTAATCTCCCCAGGTGCTGGCCATGTGCCTTCTGAGTGGGCCTGCCAAAATAGGAAAGCCAGCCATCTCTTTGCCCTTGGTGAGGCTCATCACTGCTAATGTAGTGTGATACAGCTAGTTTCTCAGCCAAAGGAAATGTCATTCCTTCTGCAGCAATGGATAATTTAAGCAATAGATTGAGAGTAGAATTAGTACAATGAGATGCAAATTGCTCTAAAAAACAACCAGCGAGAGGCTGACCTTTTGCAGTACCAACTGTTGTCAGCTGAGGTTCATTGAAAATGGTTGCTGTGAAACTTCTGGCCACATAGTGTTTTATCTGTCCAGGCAAATGTAGTCTTGTTCCTATGTGACATGTGAACATCGTCACATAGCACTGGAAATCAGAAGCGTGATTTAAAAAAATGTATAATTTGAAAGTACAGAAATTTCATCTGGTGAAATACATCACCATGATGTTTCGAATGCCAAATGGTTGTTGCTTACACAGCTCTTCTTGATACTGCCATGCTATAATATTTTCTTATAGTATAAATATATGTCTATTTATATTGTGATATAAAGTGCCTGTATCATGCTTAATTTATACATGGAATTTTACTGTCCCTGAAACTATTTCTTTCTGAGAAAAAAATCTGGTAATTTTCCATTTGTCATAATAAATGGAAAATCTTGGAAGAAATTAATCTATTCCTAGAAACATACAGTTTATAGTGGGCAATTAATTGAGAAGGAATTTGAGAGGACTATTTCAAAGCCAAACTGATTAAATATTTAGCATGTGATTAATTCACATTGGGTACCGTGGGGATAGGGGGAGAAAGGAATGAAATATGATGAAATTGTACTAATGTCTGGATTTGATGATAGTTCTGACATTATCTTGGTGAAGGTTCTACATTTTATAGATTATTGGCCTGGAGGCTGACACATAACTGAAATATTAGAATAACAAAAAGCAGTATATAATTAACAGAACTATTAGTAAAGTCAAAGAAATTATGTCAGAATTGCTAAAGGTACATTGTTATCTTGAGACTTTTGGGAGACTGGATACATTTCTTCAAATAGTAGAATATTGGGGACACAGAAGGGGCATTTAATTTGTTTTTTTTTTTTTTTTATAGATTACTAAAGTACAGTAATAACCAGTGGTTTCAAGCTATTTGGTGAGAGATATACACTGATTATAAGGAAAACCTTTGTAATTGCAGGGCTGTTGAAACCTAGAATGAGCTACTCTAGGAGGTAGTAAAATTAACAATTAGTGAAAGTAGCCAAGCATAATCTGGATAAGCCTTTGCTAGAGATGTCGAGGACATTTAAGCATGAGCCTGAATACTTTATTAAGATCCTTTCAGCCCTGAGAGATACTGGTATAACTGAGTAAGAGATCATATGGAATCTAAGTCCTGTGCTATTTCAAAGTTGAGAGAGCACTCCAAAGGTTAGAGTAAGTTTAATGAAATTGTTAAGGAAAATTTCATTGACTCTTTAAAGGGCAAATGCAGGAGATGCAGTTTCAATCCCAGTGTCAGGAAGATCCCTGGAGGGGAAAATGGCAACCCATTCTAGTCTTCTTGTCTGGAAAATCCTATGCACAGAGGAGCCTGGCGGGTTACAGTCAATGGGATTGGAAACAGGACTGAGCAACTGAGCACACACACATTGAAAGACATATAGGACATGGATAAGCAAGGATTAAGTGGGCGCGCTCATCACAGCAGTTTAGTGTGTGTGTGTGTNTTTTTTTTTTTTTTTTTTATAGATTACTAAAGTACAGTAATAACCAGTGGTTTCAAGCTATTTGGTGAGAGATATACACTGATTATAAGGAAAACCTTTGTAATTGCAGGGCTGTTGAAACCTAGAATGAGCTACTCTAGGAGGTAGTAAAATTAACAATTAGTGAAAGTAGCCAAGCATAATCTGGATAAGCCTTTGCTAGAGATGTCGAGGACATTTAAGCATGAGCCTGAATACTTTATTAAGATCCTTTCAGCCCTGAGAGATACTGGTATAACTGAGTAAGAGATCATATGGAATCTAAGTCCTGTGCTATTTCAAAGTTGAGAGAGCACTCCAAAGGTTAGAGTAAGTTTAATGAAATTGTTAAGGAAAATTTCATTGACTCTTTAAAGGGCAAATGCAGGAGATGCAGTTTCAATCCCAGTGTCAGGAAGATCCCTGGAGGGGAAAATGGCAACCCATTCTAGTCTTCTTGTCTGGAAAATCCTATGCACAGAGGAGCCTGGCGGGTTACAGTCAATGGGATTGGAAACAGGACTGAGCAACTGAGCACACACACATTGAAAGACATATAGGACATGGATAAGCAAGGATTAAGTGGGCGCGCTCATCACAGCAGTTTAGTGTGTGTGTGTGTATTGGGTGGAAACATCAAGAGACGAATCTTCTTTCAGTAGAAGGTTCACAGTGGGAAGTAGAGGTAAATGTAGTCTATGGAAGAGATGGGATGAGGCCATGATGGGGACAAAAGCAAGAAAGAAACTACTGCTGACAGTACAGACATCACGTAGTGAGAGCCTAGGATTGGACTGTGCCACTGAATTTTGAAAAACAATGTGAGGAGGGAAGGAGAGGGACCAATGAAAGAAGACTGTTGAGTTTGGACCAGGTGAAAGAGTTTGGGAGGATGTGAGTGAAATAATAAAGACAGATTACTAGAATGTTATAGAGTAATAAAGGTTTTTAAATTGCCTTAAGCATTTATTTTTGACAGTCTGTGAATTTGTTTTCTCATTTTCTCTCTGGGAATTAATTTGCCTGTTCAACCCAATCATTTACTTGTTTCCCCTTCTACCTTGATAATTGCGTGTGAGTTTTCCTAAACAGAAGTGAAAAATGGGGAAATGTTTTCATTCCTTTTTACTCTTTCTAGCCTTAAAAAAGTTTACCAAGACAGTGTGAAGCTTGTGGCCAAATTAAATCTCTGGGTGTTCCTGATTTTATTTAGGAGAGTTCATCTAAGAAAAGGCTATTGGTGCTATCCACCTTGCCTTCTGTATCCAGTGGCTCACAGAGCAGGACTAGCATCAGAGAAGAGTATTAGACATGTCTATTGTACTTTCCTGACTCCTTGTAAACTCATAGATGATCACTAGCCTGCTGCTTAATTCTAATTTTCTCTGTTTATCCTATTTAAGTATTGAAGTGAAGTGTTAGTCAGTCATGTCAGATTCTTTGCAACCCCATGGACTGTACTCCTCTGTCCATGGAATTCTCTAGGCAAGAATACTGGAGTGGGTTGCCATTTCCTTCACCAATTTGATTTACAGTTAATTCTACTCCACTTAAAAGACCATGTTCTATTTGGTAGCTAATAGCTATGACTCTTGTCAGTCCTGCTTTTCCTCAGGACATTGCTTTATTTGAATTCATGGCGTTATATCTTCCTTCTTGACTTCATGTAAAGAATTGTAATCATTGGTCTTGAAGTAAAATCACCGACCAATATCATGGATTATGTTTATCTTCTACCCTTTCCATTTTGAGTGTATATATGTATGTAACAAAGACCATCAGAAAGTATAATCATATTTAATTTTTAGAATTGCTAAATATTCCTGAGGTCATTTTGGTTGGCTTTGTGTGGCTTTCTACCATAAAACGTTTAATCCCTCATAGATATAATGCATTCTTTTCTTTCTTTGATTAGTCATAAACTCTGAATTTGTTGTCTGCAGATTACATAATTGACTATAAATGAATAATGTGTGGAATATTGTTTGTCTTCTTTATTCCTTGAACATATCTATAAAAGCCTGGCAGTGTAGAAGGCTCAAGGATTTCTTCTTATCAATATCTATAAATAACAATTGACTACTTTTTCTGTACAAGAGTAATACACTCTCCTCCTGTTTGCAGAAATGCCCTTTTAGTGTGTTTTTCAGGTGAGTCATGTCAAGCACTTTACAATTTTTAACTGCGCTCCTGTGACCAGTGTTACATTGTGGGGGCTCTGGAAGTGGGCTGGCTTTCTTCTTAATGAAAAGCAGTCTGACTTAAATATTTAATATTTATAAAATTATTTTATTTTAGAATAAAAATAGAGAAAACCTCACAAAAAGTGAAAAACTATGACTCAATGAATTTTTATAAGATATCCACCTCACATGAAAAAGACTACCCGCCATCCTAGAGGCTCTTTTCAAGTTGTCCATCTCAGACACAAGTGAGTCATCTCCCTACCCCTATAAATAATAATTATCATGACTTTTAGCCTTTGTTTTTCTTATGGTTTTTGTCATATATATACATATATGTGAAATATATATATATAATATATATACTCTCCTTAGACACTATAGATTAGTCTTGTCTATTTTTTAAAATATATCTTTTAAAGTCCTTTTAATCTCTGTGTTTTTCCTGTGCCCTTTTTCCCCTCACAATTTATCTGTTGAGGAACGCAGGCCCTTTGATTTGTAGCTTTCACACAGTCTGCATGTTACTGATTGAATACAGATGTCCTCTTCAGTTCGTGTTCCTTTGAATTTCCTGAAAATTGGCAGCCAGATCTAGATTCAGGTTTGATCCTCTGGCAATGCTAGAAGTGGTGCATAGTGTGATTACTAGAGGCACAAAACATCTCATTTCTTTTTTTTTTTTTTTTTAATCCTGATACCAATTGGTGCTTAATGCCTATGTTCATTCCTGGAGGTTGTCAGTTATGATATTCTGGTTTTATTATTTCTTTTGTGTTTTGCTTAAGTAATGAAGACATGCTTCTCATCATCTACTATTTGACTACACAGTGACACAGTTCGTTTAAAGAAAGGGATGGTAGCTTCTCAACTCTTTCTTTAATTATTGGTTTTTAGTATAATTGGTTGGTTCCTATCATTATCAAAAGATGACAGATTCTTCTTTTTTCTTTTTATTATCATGAACTCATGGATTTATACATATTTAATGGACTTCAGTTCACTGCAATTAATACTGTTTTTTAAGCTCAAATCATACCACTTTTTGCTGGTGGTTGGCTCCTGAGTCCTTTTGATATGCCTTTAGTAGTCTTTGATAGTTTTATTGTTGCAAGGAATTGGTTTATGTGATTGTGGAACCTCGGTAGGCAAGTTAAAGTCTGTAAGTCAAGCACTTGGAGAGGGCAGACTGGAATATTCAGCCACAGACTAAAGTTGCTATTCATGAGTGGAATTTCTTCTACTTCAGGGAGGCCTCTGATCTACTTTTAAGTAATATTATCTAGGATATTCTCCCTTACCTAATGTTGGTTGGTTATGGACTTTAGTTCCATCTACAAAATACCTTAGTAGAGACACCTAGTTAGTTAGCGTTTTGATTGAATAACTTGGCACTGTAGCCTTGTCAGGTTGACACATTAAAAGAGCATCACAATTATCAAATATATTATTCACTTAGATATTGTTTTATCTTCATAATATTACTGTTCTTAGAATTTGCAGTTAGAACTTTTACACAGTTACCTAATATTCTCAGTATCTCTGCTGAATAAACCTTTACAAAATTGATGTCCCCATTTTTAGATGAAAAGGCAGAGACTTGAGAAGTAATGACAAATTGTGAAGCTAATAAATAGTCATTTCAAGACTAGACTGTAGGAGTCATCTCCCATAGTTCTGTCTATTTACTCATGACCTCTTTGTGTGGTTCCTAACCTTGTCCCCACATTGCAAAGATGCCTTTGCATCTTAGGTTAAAATTCATTTTTGTGTTTAATAACTGACTTTATTTTTTGTTAAGCTTGGCCAATGACTCTGATTCTAGTAATTTGCTACCCCCAGCACATTTTTACCCTGTTTTATGTCAGAATTAAAACATTTGCATCCTCTTTTCCGGTGTCAAATATCATTTACCTTGTTCAGTCCTTTCATTGCCATATAGTAAATGGGTGGGGAACTTAGTATTATAATTTTAGTGTAATTTCTCCTAAAGGAACATTATTTCCTTATTGTTTAATCTATTGAAGTCAGTATGATTTGTAATGGACATAAATAAGTGCTTTTCTCAAAATAGTAACAGTGTTTCTAATTTTTTAAATTTATAAATGTCTAAATCTTTGCTGTGATACTCTTTCATGTTTCTAAAATTCTTTGATTTAATTGTTCAATAATAATGATAATGATGGTAGCTTTATCTCTATGATATCTATGAGAAAGGAAAAAAATTTATATGGCAGACAAGTCCCAGGAAGGAACCCTCAGGTCCTTGGCTGGATTGTTATATGATTCACTGATTCACATCAACCTTAATTTTAGTGGGCAAATTTAAACTGAGATTAGTTTTGTAAAGAGCACCAGTATATATTAGTCTGTAGGAATTTAAATGAAAAACAATCGCTTGCCCTTTTTTCCAGCTCTTAAAGAGGATGGAGGAGACACATATCATTATGAAAGGTAGTGAAAAAGAAAGCAGTAAATGTAATTTAATTTTTCTTCATGTCAGTAGAGTGAAATCTCTGCAAGTGTTCTAAGTACCACATTATTTAACTTAAAATTAAATAGGATTCATTTTATTCCTCAAGTTTTGAAAAGAGAGACTGAAATAACCTATTCCATATTTTATCCATAGCATATTAACTTTAGCATTTCAAGCTGAAAGTAACAGAGAACCAAATGTGTTGTATCATTAACGGGAAATCCAGAAATTGGGGGGGAGGGCTATAAGAACTGTTGACATCATTTCATTTTTAAATTTTTAAAATTTTTCTCAAGAGAGTAAAGTCAGGATTTATTAAATGGTAGTGTTCTTGCCTGGAGAATCCCAGGGATGGGGGAGCCTGGTGGGCTGCCGTCTATGGGTTGCACAGAGTCAAACACGACTGAAGCGACTTAGCAGCAGCAGCAGTATACCCACAGGGTGAGAGTAGGCACATTTGGGCGAGAAGCTTCTGACGCCATTTTAGATACACAATCAAGAATCTGATTCTGTGCTTCTCCTTAATGTGACATCCTCATCGTTTTATTCATGACACTGAGAGAGAGAAGAGGACCCACTGTGCTTTCTCTAGAAGTGAGGAAATCTTTCTGGAAATAACACAGCTTATTCCTATTATTTCTCATTGGCCAGGATCACACTCATTTTTAGACCTGTCAACTGTTCATGAGGACTGGACCTCCATGATTGTTTTTGACCAAGTGTCTCAAGCTGAAATATCTTGATTCATAACCTATGGATCTTGTAAAAATATAGATTTTGATTCAGTAGATCTANAGCTTATTCCTATTATTTCTCATTGGCCAGGATCACACTCATTTTTAGACCTGTCAACTGTTCATGAGGACTGGACCTCCATGATTGTTTTTGACCAAGTGTCTCAAGCTGAAATATCTTGATTCATAACCTATGGATCTTGTAAAAATATAGATTTTGATTCAGTAGATCTAAAGTGATCTCTCTAAACTTTGCATTTGTAATAGTCTGACAGGTGATCCTAAGGCTAATGCAACAATAAATACTGGGAAATAACCAATATTACCACTGTACCTCTTTATGCCGGGAACTGCACTTGACAAATAAATACTGCCTGCGCCCTGCTTGATGAAGCTTTCTTAGTTTAATTAGAGTTGTGATACTAGTCAGCAATTCCAGTGGCTTGCCTAGAGTTACTTGGTAAGTGATGAGTCTTAACAGCCTGTACTAGAGACAAAATAAATAAGAAAGCGTGACAAGGATCTGGGGTGGGTGGGGGGAAAGAAGAGGAATGAAGAAAGCAAAGTGCTAGGTTATAATCCTTGGATCATATATTCTTGTGGTTCTTAGTATTTCTCAGAGTTGGAGATTTTGCAATGGAGAAATCACATAAAAATCTCCAAGCAGAATAAAGAGCCTGGAACTGAAGAATATAAAGGCAGAAAACTATACGTGAACACTGCTGCATAGAGATAAAGTTACCATTAGTTTTTATTTCCATCTTTCATAGCCCTGCCTACTCTGCCTTGTAGGCAGGCAAAGATCTATTATTTTGGATTATAAAATAAAAAGTTATCATTATTTTTGAATTCTGAAATGTAAATGTCATAAACTGCTACTTTTAACTTTAATGCATTACTTGAAGTAAATAAAATGTATTACTTGAAGAAAAATAAATAAAGCAATGTCCAGACTACATTTTCTCATTGATATAATGCATTGATCAAGACTTAACAACAAATAATCAACTCATTTGACTGGACCTGTGATACAAATGAAGTAAAAACAGCTCTGGTTTATTTTAGAGGAAATATTACTAAATTTTGTATCTTTAAACCTAGTTTTGAGCTTTAATCCTGCTACTCACAGGCTATGTATGTATCACATTTCTAATCTTTCTGGATTTTTGACTTTATAGTCTATAAATGGAAATGACTATCAAATAAAATTTGAAATAGAGAACAGTGATAGAGTCAGGATAACAGCTAATATAACGTGAGGGACATGGAGGGGCTTATTAAGTGATTTTCGAAGAAAAATCTGAAATTATGACTACAATTATTTTATTGTTATTTTGAGAGATAGTTAGCACATAAGTGTACTATACTCATTAATTATATCAACAATATATATCCTATATAAGCATACACATGTTAT
This sequence comes from Neotragus moschatus, assembly GCA_006410615.1. Taxonomy (NCBI): domain Eukaryota; kingdom Metazoa; phylum Chordata; class Mammalia; order Artiodactyla; family Bovidae; genus Neotragus; species Neotragus moschatus. The sequence continues at coordinate 300,371 of SJYA01001363.1, read as the reverse complement.
AGCTTTATTAGTATAATAAAAAACATGTACAAACACAATGTAATTAACTTAGTGATCTCCAGATGGGATCACCTTAAGTAGAGCCCTCAGCATCTCTAAGTTGTGGTTTAGCTCAGAAAGAACTTTGTATAAATGATCTCTAGATGCCCTTGAGGTTCTATATTTCTGTAGCTTCCCTTTAGTGTGTATTTTAATTAATGCTTATTATATATTTTGCTAAATAACTTATGAAAGCCTCAGGAAGTTTTACATGACTCTTATCTTTAAAAATATCATGTGTATGAATTTAGTACATTTTAACAAAGAACTTTATCCACAAAATAATAACATATTGCATAATATGGTGCTGTGGAAGAAAAAATGCAAGATTTGAAACCCTATCTTCAGGATGATTTCAGTACACAAAAAGGTAAAAGGGCAGATACAGAATATATTATGGAAGTGATTCAAGGTAGAAATGTGGGTTACATTTTTATGATAATCTCTGAGTTTCCGAGACCCTCTTCATGACAATTTCAGTGGGGATGGCAGGTAGAAGAGTATGTTTAAATTGATGAAATGAGAACTTGAGGCTGAGAGGACATTGTTTGTCTTCATCGCTCATGTCATTATGGGCCTCATCTAGGAATACCTATGAGTTGTTGGTGTCCATTTAGGGTAATTCAGATTTTTCATGAGAGCAAATGACTGATTCCAGCAGAAGTCAGTAGTGGTCTTGTAACTGTTGCAGAGAAATAGAGTAGATCCTATATTGGCAGGACATAAACAATGGAAAGTTTTTAAAATTTGGAATTCTTCCAGGCTAGTGAAAATTTCTGAAATCGCTGCTTATAAAGTAAATTAGGGTCAGAAAGTGAGGTTGCACTAACAGTGCAAAAGACTGAAGGACTAGGAGACAATCTCAGCAGCAATTGTGATTCAGATTGAGAAATCTATTTTAGCATGGGAACCAGGTAGTAGTGAAGGCTGTTGAGCATTGCNACTATATTGGCAGGACATAAACAATGGAAAGTTTTTAAAATTTGGAATTCTTCCAGGCTAGTGAAAATTTCTGAAATCGCTGCTTATAAAGTAAATTAGGGTCAGAAAGTGAGGTTGCACTAACAGTGCAAAAGACTGAAGGACTAGGAGACAATCTCAGCAGCAATTGTGATTCAGATTGAGAAATCTATTTTAGCATGGGAACCAGGTAGTAGTGAAGGCTGTTGAGCATTGCAGAGGCCTAGGTGAATTTTGGGATCATGAGAATATTCACAGAACTATGGTGGAGAGGATAATTTGACCTGGTAGATAAATGATTAGAAGTCATTGCAGAAGCTGGGAATTCCAGAAGTTAAGAGGTTGTTTGAGTGGGATTGTGAAAGAGCGATATGCAAGTGAGAAACTGGGATGGGGGTAAAGTAGAAGACACTGTGCCTTGCTTGGGAAAAGTTTGGAGGAAAGTGTTACTGTGAGATGAATGACAACGAAGATGGAAAGATGAAATAATCATTGTGGAGAGTAAAACATTAAGGGTATACTTATAAACTCATCCCAGAAGAAGATGGATTTTGAAATCCATCTTGAAAGTGCTAAATGAGGTGAGTGTGTTTGTGCATGAGTAAGATAATTTAGAAGGCAAAGTAGGAAGTGGGAGTTGATTGGTCTTGCCAAAGGAAGAACTGAGAACTATAAGTGGTAGTAAGAAAGGTGGTGGAAGATGGAGAGCACCACTGGAGGTGTAAACTAGGGGAGATGAGGTGAGGGCATGTAGCTGTATGAGTGCTGAGTCACGGTCTGCCTTCTGGTTGGAAAATTAATATTACATAATGTGATAACTGAAAAAATGCAGGTTAAGATTTGCATGCATAAAGTTTTTTTTTTGTTTGTTATGTAATTTATAGGGAAAGAGAATTCAGGCTGCGTTTTATGAATTTATATTTTAGGGCTGGTGAGTATAAGCTGCTCTTACTCTTTGTGGGTTAGAAACAAAGAATTAACAAAACACTCAATGAATGAAAAATGCCAGTGTCAAATTTGGGACTTTTTATCTGCAAGTATATATGTTTATATAGACACATGCATATCTACAAGATAATATGCATGTATATATCATTCCAGATATAGAGAAGAGTGTTAAACGTACAGCAGATTTTAACATTTTAAAACTTATTAAAGTGATTAATTCGTTTATTATTTACTTGTTTAAAAATGCAAAGTATTTCAAACATTCAAAAACATTTATTAAAAAAGCAAAAATTGACCACTAACATGCCCACCACTCTAATTTAATAGGAACTGACATTTTGCTTTTTTGTCTCTTAATTTTTCTAAACAACTTTCTCCCTAAGATTTAAACATATATTTCAGAGGAATATAGGAGAAGTTCTACGTTTACCAGGACTGTACTGGTTTTAGTTTGCTTAGTTTAACTGCCATGTTAAATTTTACCGATTGGATAAATCTCAGTTCATTGATCCACTACTCAGGTATATTTTATGGGATCTTTCCCATACTTAACTATTACAAATGGTTCTGAGTTGAGCATTCCTGTACATATCTGTGATCACACATGAGTGGGTGATCCAAATGTAGAAATGGAACTATTGGGTTCTATGTTTTATGCATCCTCAGCTTTACTAGATAGTAGCAAATAATTTTCTAACATGACTGCAACCATTTACACTTCCATAGGTAATTTTACTGATCTGTTTTACACTATTTGATGAAATGATACATAAAATAATGTCAAAGGATACCAGGAATACTTAGCATTTTACCTACCAGATGTGAGAATGAGGATCATGGTCATTTATGTTTCATAGTTGTGGCTTTTCTTTGCCCTTTGTGCTATCTTTGACATAAAGAATTTTTAAATTTAGGCTGAGGATCTCTTTTCATGGTTATTATACATACACATTTTCTCTCTTTATAGCCTCTCCATTTGTTGACAGGATTATTTGTCTTTTTCCTTATTGAACTATAGAAGAATTTTGCATAACCTGACTGTTTATCTTTGATGGTTATTTTCATGACAAATATCTTATCATGGTTTGTGGCTTGCTTTTTTCACTTTATATATGATATCTTTTAATATATAGAAGTTAGCAATTTTATTATAGTTGAATTTGTCAACCACATTCTTTATGGTCTTGTGTGAGGCATCCTGATATTATAAATATGTTTTCCAATAGTTCATTTTGAAAGTTGACAGATACGCTTTTAACTTTTAGGTTCCTTTGATTACTTCTTTTAAATGGTATAAATTGGCTGTCATTAATGCCAAAGAGATAAAAGTTTGCAAAGAGTACAGATTTTGGCTTGACTGTAAATTATTCATTAGTATTTTATAGTCATCCTGTCATGATCGCATGCTATGCATTTAGAATACTGAAATGCATTGACCATGGTCTCAATCTCTTGAAAGGGACAAACCTATTAGGCACACGCAGTGCAGTATAAGGGCTAAAAGAAGACTTTACATATATAAAGCCTGGGAGAAAGGAGATGTGAATTATTTGCCAAGAAGCCATTATCTGTCCTGCTAATTCATATACTCTGGGCTAATAGAAATTTTATGGAAAACTGAGATTACTATTATAGTTTAGCATTACACTCCTTAAGGGAAACCAATATTAACTTACATCCTTTTTCTGATTGAAAGACAACAGTGAAAATTTGTGGGGCTACACGGATATTTTCCTCCTAATTTTAACAAATAATAAGTTATCACAGATGTTGTTTGCCAAGATGCTTTAAATTTCTGGAAATGTTAAAACCCTGTTTTATAAAAGATTGGTTTTTGTTTACAGAGACGAAATGGTGAAGATATACCTGTGGCTCAGACTAAGAACATCAATCACAGAAGATTTGCTGCTTCCTTTAGATTGCAAGAAGTGACAAAAACTGATCAGGATTTGTATCGCTGTGTAACTCAGTCAGAACGAGGTTCTGGTGTGTCCAATTTTGCTCAACTTATTGTAAGAGGTAAAGTAAAATTGCTTTCACTTCATGAAATTGCATGGCTTCATTAGAACAAAAGTGACTTCTGTACATATTTGGATTGATTTTTAAATCTAGTGCTCTTTATCTCAAATCCCTGCAAAAACCATATCTTTATAAAAGTTCTGAAAATATTTTAAGGTCAAATTAAGACTGTTGTTATATAATGTTCAGACAGGTTTTTACTGTTGTTATATAATGTGTCAGACAGGTTTTCAGTAAGTGATTTTTACCAAAAGGAATCTATTTAATACTCCAACAGGGCTAAACATGTATAAAATACTTTATTTTGCCATCAATTTAAGGCTACTAGAGGAATTGGTGAGGGATTATGATACACTGGTACTTTTCTTTAGTGAATACTGGAAAAACAAGTACAAGTGCATGTATAAGTACAAGTATATTGAGTATAGTATCAGTAAGTATAAGTACAGTACTTATACTTGTATAAGTACAATGTATATTACAGTCACTGAAAATTGACTGAGTCCTTATATAATTCAGTCTTCTAGGTTGTGGAGATACAATGGTTAGTAAAATACAAAGACCCTCCCCTATGTATGTAGGGCTTCCCTGGTGTCTCAGATGGTAAAGAGTCTGCCTGCAGTGCGGGAGACCCAGGTTTGATCCCTGGGTCAGGAAGATCCCCTGGAGAAGGAAGTGGCAACCTACTCCAGTATTCTTGCCTGCCTGGAAAATCCCATGGATGGAGGAGCCTGGCAGGCTATAGTCCATGGGGTCACACAGAGTTGGACATGACTGAGCAACTTCACTTTCTTTTCCCTATGTAGCTTAACACTGAGATATAATAGGCACATCATATATAAAATTGTAGTATCACATCATGGGATGTGTTATGAATAAAAATAAATGTACAAAATGAGGGGGATTGATGGCTTAATTAAGATGATCTGGAAGGCCTCTTTGTGAACATGACAACTGAGTTGAATCCTTCAAAAATGAGAATATCAGCCATGTGAAAATTTAGAGGAAAAGCAACTTTTGATGAATAGACTATCATGCATCAATTGTTTATAATAACAAATGAAAATAATTATAAACCATGTAAGTCTCTTCAAGGAGAAGTTTGGCAGATTTTAACAAAAATATTGCATCTGGAGTGAGATTTGTCAGAGGTGTCAGGGAAGGCCTTTGTTATTGACTTTCTTTGAGATAGAATCTGAAAGTTGAGAAAAAGTTGCTCAGATGAAGGTTGTAGTTTTGAGGGTCAGGGGTGAGAAAAAGAAGGATCAGCAAGCAGAGAGCAAGGCAAGTGTCAGTGCTTAGAGGCTAGAAGGAGAAAATGAAATAATCCACATACATTTTATAATGCTTACCATCAAATGTCTTTTACGTGTATTATTTCATTATTAGATTTACTTGATTTTAATACTTTAACCTTTAGTACTTCCAGAAGAAAATTGAAATTCAGACTATTTGATAATTGCCCAAGGCCACAAAGATCTAATAACTGGCTGAGCCAGAATGTAATTCCATGTTTCTTAACTCCTGGTGCTGGGCTCATTCTTTTCCACCAAAGCTTTATCTCACATTAACATTATTAAATAATGCCATTAGCTGCTTGTAATGCTTTTGTCTTGAGAGATTCTGTAGCTCATTAAAAAAGAGAAGTTTATCTTTGTAAATTGAATAGAACTCTATTATAAATAAAACTTTGCTTATAGCTCCAGAGTCACCGTATATAGCACATGCTTTAGTTCATGAAATCACAACCCCAGTTCATTGACTAACAAGAAAATATGGTAATATTTAACTCCAGTGTTTAGGTCAACAATTTAACATATATTCATACATGTTTGTATATTCATCTTTGGTGAGCCCTTTGCCTACATCTTTCTCACCTGAGCCTGACGGTACCTTTGAAAAGCCTGAAGGTGTCCTTGGGTAATCCTCAGCGTAATTAATATGCTCTGGATACAAGAAGGTGGGTGTGCTCTTGAGTCATCATGCTCGCTCTATCCTCATGGGGCTGTATGTGAATTCATGATGTGCAGCCACTGAAGGAGACAGTAACTTTTAATAATGCAACTAGAGTGCTTTTGACTAATCTACCGTTTTATGTGTGTGTGTGTGTGTGTGTGTGTGTGTGCGCGCGCGCGCGCGCGTGCTCAGTTGTGTCTGAGTCTTTGTGGCACCAGGGACTGTAGCCCTCCAGGATCCTCTGCCCATGAAATTTTCCAGGCAAGAATACTGGAGTGGGATACAATTTCCTATTCCAGCGTATCATCCTGACCCATATATATGGATCGTCCAGACCCATATATATATATATATATAGAGAGAGAGAGAGGCATAACTATAGATCTATAGTATAACAATTTTTGAAGAAGTGGCCCCTGATATATTCAACAGTTATAAAAGGCAGAGTTGAAGCCTTTAGCTAGGTGCTCCCTTTAAATGTAAATTTCCTTCTTTCAGATAGCCATTTAGTGCCTGTTTATTTTAAAAGAGATTTATTTTGGATTATTAGATATCCCTTTTTTATCTGAATTGAAAAGTAGATTTTATCAGAGCTTGCTTTTCTTTGCTTAGAGAATCTATATTATGGCTATTCTAGGAGTGCTACTTGAGAAGTAACTAATTATTTCAATAACATTTATAAAAGGAAACTCTGAATTTCATAGAAAATCTTAGCTATATTTCTTTCCCTTTTATTTCCTTTTTTGTTTTTTTTGTGACGTTCCTGCCATTTAGCCTATATTTTGTTTTACATTTTACATTGTACTTATTGGGTAAAGACATGATGGTGCTGTGAATGTACTATCCAGAATCTGTTTACATTTTAGAAATATATTTTGATAGTTTTGGCACTGCTTTTTTTCTTTTTCATGTATTTTACTTTGATGTATATTTAACACTTACAGGTGATACTTTGCTTGCAGTTTGATTTGAAAACTGGTATGAAACAATACATTCTGTTGTTTGTTCAATAAGCATCAAATAAATATTGCTAACCACAAAATACACCCTTTGGGGTCAGCTCTCCTGGTGTTGAAATAGTGCTGAGAATTAACTATGGTGACAAGTCTTGTCTCTCATTGGCACTTTCAAAGCTGACATCCTGTTACATGGATTCAAAAGATGGTAATTTTAAAGGAAATTTTTGGGGCAGTGATACGAATAGTCTTTAATAAGATCTGGCATAGTATTGCCTGTTGTCAAAGATGACCCAAGGGTAAGAGTTTATTAGTGCATTTTCTCCTAAACTGAAAGTGACAGGGCATGCTTAAGGCTTTTTCGTTGCTGTTTGTTACAAATGAAAATTTCACTGCAGAATTCTCATGTTGAAGAGTATTGATCTCTGTGTTCCTACAGCCAGAGGAAGAAAAAAAAAATGACTTTTTTTGAAATAGACTTTATCATGATTTTAGCTTTGCTTCCAGATCATTTTGAGTAATGATAACATTTTTGGTTTGTGGAAGACAATCTTTATGGACAAAGAAGTTTTTACAGAGATGAAATGAAGAGCAGATGTTTTGCTCAGTGTTTCTATAAGATAGAAGTATAAAAACTGTGAGATACACATTGAAATGTGTTTATAAACTTCAGATGAAAAGCACCACCTGTAGTCTATTATATTATAGATTCTCATTCTTTTAAAAATTTTTTAATTGAAAGATAATTTCTTTAGAATGCTGTGTTGGTTTCTGCCATGTGGTGCATATACACAATGGAATGCTCAGTTCAGTTCAGTTTGGTTGCTCAGTCATGTCCAACTCTTTGTGACCTCGTGGACTGCAACATGCCAGTCCTCCCTGTCCATCAGCAACTCCTGGAGCTTACTCAAACTCATATCCGTCGAGTCGGAGATGCAGTCAAACCATTTTATCCTCTATCATTCCCTTCTCCTCCTGCCTTCAATCTTTCCCAGCATAAGGGTCTTTTCTAATGAGTCGGCTCTTCGCATCAGGTGGCCAAAGTATTGGAGTTTCAGCTTTAGCATCAGTCTTTCCAGTGAATATTCAGGACTGATTTAGGATGGTCTGGTTGGATCTCCTTGCAGTCCAAGGGATTGTCAAGAGTCTTCTCCAACACCACAGTTCAAAAACATCAATTCTTTAGCACTCAGATTTCTTTATAGTCCAACTCTCACATCCCTACATGACTACTGGAAACACCATAGCTTTGACTAAACAGACCTTTGCTGGCAAAGTAATGTCTCTGCTTTTTAATATGCTGTCTAGGTTGGTCATAGCTTTTCTTACAAGGTGCAAGCATCTTTTAATTTCATGGCCGCAGTCACCATTTGCAGTGATATTGGAGCCCCCCAAAACAAAAGTCTCTCACTGTTTCCATTGTTTCCCCATCTATTTGCCATGAAGTGATGGGACCAGATGCCATGATCTTCGTTTTCTGAATGTTGAGTTTTAAGCCAAGTTTTTCACTCTCCTCTTTCACTTTCATGAAGAGGCTCTTTAGTTCTTCTTTGCCTTTTGCCATTAGTGTGGTATCATCTGCATATCTGAGGTTATTGATATTTTTCCCAGCATGTTGATTCCAGCTTGTGCTTCATCCAGCCTGGCATTTCACATAATGTGTTCTGCATATAAGTTAAATATGCAGGGTGACAATGTATAGCCTTGCTGTATTCTTTTTCTCAATTTTGAACCAGTCCATTGTTCCATGTCTAGTTCTAACTGTAGTTTCTTGACCTGCATACAGATTTCTCAGGAGGCAGGTAAGGTAGTCTGGTATTCCCATCCCTTGAAGAATTTTCCACAGTTTGTGATCCACACAGTCAAAGGCTTTGGCATACTCAGTAAAGCAGAAGCAAGTGGAATTGTCTTGCTTTCTTGATCCAAGGGATGTTGGCAATTTGATTTCTGGTTCCTCTGCCTTTTCAAAATCCAGCTTGAACATCTTAAAGTTCACGGTTCAGGTACTGTTGAACCCTTGCTTCGAGAATTTTGAGCATTACTTTGCTTGCATGTGAGATGAGTGCAATTTTTTGGTAGTTTAAATGTTCTTTGGCATTGCCTTTTTTGGTGATTGGAATGAAAACAGAACTTTTGCAGTCCAGTGGCCACTGGTGAGTTTTCTAAATTTGCTGGTGTATTGAGTGCAGCACTTTCACAGCATCATCTTTTAAGATTTGAAATAACTCAGCTGGAATTCCATCACCTCCAGTAGCTTTGTTCGTTGAGATGCTTCCTAAGGCCTGCTTACCTTTGCATTTCAAGATGTCTGGCTCTAGGTGAGTGATCATACTATGGTGGTTATCGGTTTCATGAAGATCTTTTTTGTATATTTCTTCTGTGTTTTCTTGCCACCTCTTCTTAATATCTTCTGCTTCTGTTGGGTCCATACCATTTCTGTCCTTTATTTTGCTCATCTTTGCATGAAATGTTCCCTTGGTATCTCTAATTTTCTTGAAGAGTTCTCTAGTCTTTCCCATTCTATTGTTTCCCTCTATTTCTTTGCACTGATCACTGAGGAAGTCTTTCTTATCTCTCCTTGCTATTCTTTGGAACTCTGCATTCAAATGGGTATATCTTTCCTTTCATCGTTACGTTTAGCTTCTCTTCCTTTCTCAGCTATTTGTAAGGCCTCCTCAGACATAAAGTAGATTCTCATTCTTGATTTTCCTTCTTTTCCACCTGGCTGAATCGAAGATGCAACTAAATTTCTAGCCAATCGACCCATAATAAACTTTTATAAAATTCTAACTGCTACAACTGACTCAATTTCTATTCCCATTTGTTAACTATGCTTTTTTATTATTCCTTCTGTGAGACTCTGAATTACATTTTTGAAGTTCTTTAATGTGAAAAGCATAGTCTTTTCTTTGTCTTTGTTGTTGCTTAGGCAACATTTCAGTGGTGTGTAATAGCCATTATCAAAATTCTCTGAACATACATTTCAATTAATATTGTTATCTATTCCTAATGAATGCCACTGACCTCTAGCTGAAAGGAGTGAATGTCAACACATGTACCAGTGGAGGTGGCCCTTTAAAGCAAATTTCAGTGTTAGAATTATAAGGACTTTGGATTGTGGTTGGTATTTCCCTTTGTAGGACAATACAAATTAAGGATAAGTGTATTTGCTGACTTTTATAACTGAAAGGTGCAGAGATAGGCTTCAGGATTGGTTCAGTTAGTCATGAAAGATCCAGGTTCTTTCCAGTTCTTCCCTCTACAGTTCACAATTTTTGCTAAGTCGGGGTCCCTTGATGGTTGCAGGATAGCCATATGGCTATACACTTCTTTGGTCTCATCCACATGGGGATAGAAAGGTTACCACCTCTCACATGTATCAAAAATTGCATGACTGCATATGGAGAGACAACTGGAATGGCCAGTAGAGGACTTTCATAAATGGGACTGCAGAGCATATCATTGTTATTCAGAGGGAGTCTACTCATGTAAAAGAGGAACTGAAGATGTTTTTCACAAAAGGTACAGCTTTACCTTGAAGGACATGCAGAGTTTGGAACTTGGTAATGTGGGAGAAGGGTGTTATCCTAATAAGTCAGGTAACAGGACAAAGTGGGACTTTATGGGGAATGAGGCACTGTTAATGGAGTTGCTTGTAGGTATTGTACAACTTACCCACTATTGTGAAGGAAAGCTGTCCAAACTAACACTAAGTTTGCATTTGAACCTTTCAGATTCTACCTTTACTGTAATCATATATAGTTTATGTTCCATTAGAATCTGTCTAGTCCGTCACTAAGAGTCGGACACGACTGAGCGACTTCACTTTCACTTTTCACTTTCATGCAAGGGAGAAGGAAATGGCAACCCACTTCAGTGTTCTTGCCTGGAGAATCCCAGAGATGGGGGAGCCTGGTGGGCTGCCATCTATGGGGTCGCACAGAGTCAGACACAACTGAAGTGACTTAGCAGTAGCAGCAGCAGTCCATCTTTGTTTGGTACAGCATTTGGCATGACTAGTACGTAAATACAACTGATACTATTCTAAAAATTCATAAATAAAATATAGCTGAAGTCAGAGCAGTGGGGCTGACTCTTAAAGATATAAGGAATGAATGATGAACTACATCCCTCCCTTGCCTGGGATTACTGGGAATAGGAAGATTACTATGGAGGGAAGATTACTGGGATAGAGGAAAAAGATGATGGCTGTTTGTTTTTTGTAGTATCCAAACCAGTGTTATATGAACTAGGAGGGTGACTTTTGTTTAGCATGAATTTTTTCTCACTTGAAGAACAATCTTGATTTAACTAACTTGTTGTATTTTTTTGTATATATCAGTTAAAATTCACATCTGACTCTCTCATTTTAGTGTTTTTATAATAGAAACAAGGGCACTTGAGAAGTGGAAAACACACATTCTAATACTCTTGTTAGCTGGTGGTTGAAAAGCCGTGAAATTTCTAGCTTGCATCCTTTAGCATTCTCTTTAATACCACACACTATTGATTGTTAGCTAGTTTTTATAGCACAGCTAGTTTTCATTCAAGCTGATTCTTGGATTCATGTATAGATTTTTTTTCTAACAGTGACTTAAAAATCCCTTTTTCTTTGCTTGTATTGTAAAAACTAGTCACCTTGACAGCAAATTTAGAGCTATCTTGGAGAATTCAATTTAAGCATTTGTTTTACAAAATCTGAAGTAGAAGAACACCAGTATAAACCACATACAAATTTCCCCCAACTGCCCCTACATTAGAAAAATACCTCCAGTCAGTCAAGGGATACCAAACATGTCAAATTTGGAGGAGACCACAAATGTAGCATATATAAAAACGCTATATTGGTACCCTTGAGTATGATAAAAGGAACATTTGGAGTCTCCTCTCATCCATAGGAGCTGCTTGTAATTCCGATGATTCCACTCAATGTACAAGATGTCTGGTACATTTTTTAATTCTAAATGAGCAAAAGGATACTGGATGTCCTTTATTTCAGGTCGTATTTTATTCCTGAAACACTGTTCTATCCACTATTGTGCTCCGTTATTCCAAACAATTTCTCCTATTAATTTTCTCCTCCTTTGTGTTCCCTTATGCTCTTTGATGAAAGTGATAAGAGTACAGCACTTGTCTCACTAGAGCAGTGATTTTCATGCTGTTTATTTTCTTGTTTGTTTTAAAAATGAAAATGCAATGAGAGTTCCTTCTCAAAGAATTTCTGAGTGTATTTGCATAGGTGAATCACATGTGGAGCTCTATCTAATGTTTAGCAGTTGATGCACTGATCACGGTTTTTTTTGGAATGTGTCTTTGAGGACTTTGCTTTTGTTGGACCTTTCTTCTTATGAATTTAAGAAGGATCAAAGAGGAAACAGAATGATCTGCACGCCAAACAATTCTTTCTGTTGAACTCTGTGTCCTTAGTTGCTCAGTCATGTCCGACTCTTTGCAGACCCATGGACTGTAGCACACCAAGCTCCTCTGTCCGTGGGGATTCTCTAGACAAGAATACGGGAGNATTTAAGAAGGATCAAAGAGGAAACAGAATGATCTGCACGCCAAACAATTCTTTCTGTTGAACTCTGTGTCCTTAGTTGCTCAGTCATGTCCGACTCTTTGCAGACCCATGGACTGTAGCACACCAAGCTCCTCTGTCCGTGGGGATTCTCTAGACAAGAATACGGGAGTGGGTTGCCATGCCCTTCTCTAGAGGATCTTCCCAACCCAGGGACTGAACCCAAGTCTCCTGCATTGCAGGCAGATTCTTTACCATCTGAGTTATCAGGGAAGCCCTCTGTTGAACTCTAGGGAATCTGATTTCAGAGCAATGATAATAGGTCTACACTTTTCTTCTGAGCCTCTCAATTCTATTTTCTTGGAGGTCATGATAAATATTTCTTCTGAAGGATCTATGTCAAATTCCCAGATTTTTGTAATTTATATTCCCCTCCCTGCTGATTCTTTTTCTTTCTCTTCAGTTCAGTTCAGTTGCTCAGTCGTGTCTGACTCTTTGCGACTCCATGAATCACAGCACGCCAGGCCTCCCTGTCCATCACCAACTCCCAGAGTTCACCCATCGAGTCAGTGATGCCGTCCAGTCATCACATGCTCTGTCGTCCCCTTCTCCTCCTGCCCCCAATCCCTCCCAGCATCAGAGTCTTTTCCAATGAGTCAACTCTTCGCATGAGGTGGCCAAAGTACT
>SJYA01001363.1:231990-284490 GCA_006410615.1 Neotragus moschatus | reverse complement strand
CAGGTCTCCCTCACTGCAGGCGGATTCTTTATCAGCTGAGCCAAAAGGGAAACCCAAGAATACTGGAGTGGGTAGCCTATCCCTTCTCCAGCAGATCTTCCTGACCCAGGAATTGAACCGGGGTCTCCTGCATTGCAGGCAGATTCTTTACTAACTGAGCTCTCAGGTAATCACTAGTTGTTCTCTCTATCTGTGAGCTTTTTACTATACTTTTGTAAAGAGTGCTCACTGGTCTCCCCCCATCAGTACGTGCCTCCTCTGAGTCAGTCTTCACACAATAGCTGACAGACTGATTGCTCTTCTGATTCTGATGGCTTCTTGGTTAGGCAGTATCAGTCCAGATGTGTCTTCACAGTCTCCGAGACCCATTGTCGTCTGGCTCTGCCCACTTCCCCAGTCCAGATTCTCCTTTACTCACCAAACTCTAGCAGCACTGATGTGCTTTCCCTTGATTATGCTCTCTTCAACCTTCGGGCCCAGGCATTTTCTGTCCACGGTGCATCTTCATATTTCTTCAATATATTATTGCATTCCTAACATCTGCCTCCACCTCTCAATTAACTAAGTCAAGGGCGCTTCCCTTTTGCTTGTTTACTATTCTATTTCGATAGCCAGAACCATGGCCAATACCCAGCTTGTTCAAGAAACAACAGCATAGATTGTAAAGTGCCATATGAATGGCATGGTCTTAATATGTAGGACAGAGGAGGCAGCCTCATTCTTGACTTTACCAGTCGGGGAATGAGCTGTGGAAGAGGCAGACATCCATCTTACCAGTGATAGATGGGTAGGATTTGGATGGTTGAAAATAAATATGGGCATTTCAAGCAGAGGGTGTGATGTAGGAAAAGATATGTTCTTGAGGGCTATTGTTACATATAGACCACAACACTNTGGTTAGGCAGTATCAGTCCAGATGTGTCTTCACAGTCTCCGAGACCCATTGTCGTCTGGCTCTGCCCACCTCCCCAGTCCAGATTCTCCTTTACTCACCAAACTCTAGCAGCACTGATGTGCTTTCCCTTGATCATGCTCTCTTCAACCTTCGGGCCCAGGCATTTTCTGTCCACGGTGCATCTTCATATTTCTTCAATTTATTATTGCATTCCTAACATCTGCCTCCACCTCTCAATTAACTAAGTCAAGGGCGCTTCCCTTTTGCTTGTTTACTATTCTATTTCGATAGCCAGAACCATGGCCAATACCCAGCTTGTTCAAGAAACAACAGCATAGATTGTAAAGTGCCATATGAATGGCATGGTCTTAATATGTAGGACAGAGGAGGCAGCCTCATTCTTGACTTTACCAGTCGGGGAATGAGCTGTGGAAGAGGCAGACATCCATCTTACCAGTGATAGATGGGTAGGATTTGGATGGTTGAAAACAAATATGGGCATTTCAAGCAGAGGGTGTGATGTAGGAAAAGATATGTTCTTGAGGGCTATTGTTACATATAGACCACAACACTGTTTCACAGGGAAGTCTGATGTGACCCTGAAATCGTACTTTGCGGCCTGTGGAGCAATTTGAATGCCTGACTAAGGAATATGAATAATTATATCATTTGATCTGGGAACTTTTGGGAGTTTTGCAGTAGGTTACTCATGTCTTCCCTGGTGGCTCAGAGGTTAAAGTGTCTGCCTGGAATGCAGGAGACCCTGGTTCTATCCCTGGGTCAGGAAGATCCCTTGGAGAAGGAAATGGCAACCCACTCCAGTACTCTTGCCAGGAGAATCCCATGGAGGGAGGAGCCTGGTAGGCTATATAGTCCATGGGGTCTCAAAGAGTCGGACATGACTGAGTGACTTCACTTTCACTTTCACTCATGTCTTCATGTCTAATTCAGAAAACTAGGATGAGAGATGATTTGGAGAATAATGAGTTTTCAGGGAGTAAGTTTAGAGGACTCTAAAAATCTTAAACACTTGAGATAGTAAGACATCCTTAAGGAGGGTTGCATTGGAAAGGACAAGTCAAAGTTGAGATTATGGTGGAAATACTGTTAAGAACATTGTGAAGTGACCGAAGATGAAATAGTCAGCCTGGTATACTAGGTGGAATATAGTATTATGGACAAAAGTTTGGAATGCTTGTAGAACTTATTTGATAGCATAGGTGGTCATTTTAGTTGTAAATTCTTGCTTGGGTCACTGGAGAGATAGGTTTTAAATCTTGAGGTATATGGGAAAGGCTTCAGCTAGTCAAAGGTTATTAACAGAGATTCAACACAAGGTAAATGAAATAAAAACAGTGTAGAGAAATTCTAGTGTATAGATATTCTTTTGGAAGCTTTCATTTCAGAGTCTTTAGCCAGTATTATTAGAATTTTTCATGTTGCTAAACTTAGGATAAAAGCAGATGTATGCAATTAAATGGAAAATTTGGAAAGAGAGTCCTGACATGGTTAAATATAATGTCTTTCTTTATTCTTGACATTATTCATATATGAAATAAACACATGTGAGATATAGCATGTGTGAATATTTTCTCCCTGATGCTTCATGTAGATTGCTTTTTGGTGGTTTGAAATGATCTGTTAAGTGAAAATCTTCCTGTTCTTTGTAAAAACTTTGTACTTCATAGAAATAAAGCATGCTCTCCAAAGACTTTTCCACTTTTTCTGCTCTTCAGAATTTGAGTGCCCCTGATAATAATGCTCCTAGATACGTTTTTTTCTTACATCAATTTTTTAAAGCATTGAAAGGAAGGCAGTTTTTCTTTCTAAGGCTCCTGTACAACAGCATTTCTCAATCCTCAAAGAATGTCACTCACTGCATCAGGTCATTTAAAATTATTTACTTAAGGATAAAGAGTTCCCACCTGCCATTAATTGTTCTATGTTAAAACCCCCACCAGGTCTGACATTTCTTTGTATTGTGCAGGGTTGTTAAAAAGTAGTTACCATGACCAGACTGGTTGATACTTCACAATAATGAAAAGCGAGCTGTTTGGATTCAATATGTATGGTGGAAATGCAAGATGTCAGAGGAGCCATATATTAAAGAGAATTTGAATTGGAAACCGAATCCCAATCTGCCACTGGGAACATTTTGATCATTTTGATTTATTAAACTTTTATAGCAGCATTCAGATAGAGAGGAATTAAAACCTTTTAGTCTTGAGAGTTTATTGTACACCAACCACTGAGTAGCTGGTGTCATTTTTGAAGGTTCTCTTAGCAATCAGTGAAGAAGGAAAACATGTGTTGGTGAGAGACTTAATTTAAAAGGCAGTCTTCACAAATATTCTTGCATCTAACTTTTAATCCCTTTTATTTACATTGGGTCAAGTTTGAAAACAGATCTTGCAGTTTCAACCTACCAAGTACCTTAAAGTTCTGATTTTTACTATAAAGTTTATTTGGAACTCTGATTACTAGTTTTCAGATTAAATTATTGTATTTATGGACATATCATAGGGTATCATTTCTTTCTGGCTCATGTACTTTGCACTCAGAGGTATCTATGTCTGTCTATATCTAAGTTTGTGTTATGAATAAATATTCAAGTAGAAATACTAATATAATTCTGAAGCCTAACTTGCAAAAGAAAACAAAATAGTGTACTTTCCTGCAATTACTGGAATTCCATAACTTGGATCTTTTCAAAATCATCTTTCGGCATCAGCAGGCATAGGTTTTCTTTTCTGAACAGTGGCTCAGTAATAAAGGGAAATCAATTACTATTAGAGAGGCTCTATAGGTTAAAGGCATTACAGGTTCACACTTGGTTTTGCAGCTGGGAGAGGGTACTTAGCTGTGAATCAGGAATGATGCAAAAGATGGATGAGACAGAGTTCAAGGAGCAGTAATGTGAGGGTCCAGGACTATCGTTTCAAGCTGTCTGCACAGTAATGATTGATGGGTTGGTGGTAAGAAGTAATAATACCAGATGATGAAAGATGCTTCTCAGCCTCTGGAGCCACAGCATACCAGCTACCTGTTGGAGTTCTGGGGCATAATGATTCCTGATTTGCAACCAAACGGTTTTACTGCATTTAGCAACCTAGATTTTTGGCAGCTGTGAAGGAAGCAAGCAGCATATCAAACACTCCTGCACATTGTAAATTTAATTACCTCATATTTATGCATAGTAGTTGTTGACAGGATCTTATAAGCTATGCTAATACGGTAGGTAATTTGTTACCTCCAGAAATCACTTTCCATGTGTCTTCTGATCATTATCATGAAACATGATAAATGATCTAGCCCAAGAGGTATAAATGAAAATGAAATGGATAATTGGATTCTATGTCTAAATTGTGGCTGGAATAGTCGCAGCAATTATAATTGAATTTATCTCATAAAAATGTGTTTGGCACTATGTTAGTGACCTTTCATCATCTTGAGCCTGTGATGTTACATGAAACTATTCATAAGATAATTATAATAAGTTTATCACAATTGTATAAAAAATTCTCCAGCGCTTTAAACTTTCTCTGTTTTTGCTTTACTTGCCTATTAATTTGAAATATTCAGTATTATACTGTTTATCTACAGTGGGTTTAAGCAGCTGATACTGATAATCTTTTAATACTGAAAATATTCTGTTGTTACCAGTGCCTTGATTGAACAATTTAGGAATATTGCAAGATATAATTGACGGTATTTTTATGAATATCTTTTGTTTTTAGCAGCACATTTCTTACTGTGGGGTGTCAGAAGTATATCCTTCGGATGAATGTGTGTAATTTCTTTGATTCTTACGAGAGAATTTCTCTGAAATACTAAAATAAAAGAGAACTTATTTCAAGTTATCATCAGACTTATATTCTTTCTCACCTCTCTTCAATTCACTTTAAATAACAACTATTATTTTATTAAAAACATTAAAAACTCCAGTTCATTGATTTTATTGACATTTTTGAACAGTTACATTGGCTGATCGTTGTAATTTTTGCTAATAAAAATAAGATACATGATGTTTTAGTTCTTATAATTCCATTTTTATAGTAGCTTCATAGATATCTAGTCTTTAAATTATAACATATTATTATACTTATTCTTTGGGCATGATAATACTAAAATTCCTTTCTCGTTTCTAGTTCCTTTCAATAGTCGTCCAAGAAGCCAATATGCTCACTCAACCTNAGATACATGATGTTTAAGTTCTTATAATTCCACTTTTATAGTAGCTTCATAGATATCTAGTCTTTAAATTATAACATATTATTATACTTATTCTTTGGGCATGATAATACTAAAATTCCTTTCTCGTTTCTAGTTCCTTTCAATAGTCGTCCAAGAAGCCAATATGCTCACTCAACCTAGATTCCAGCAAGTCTTGGATAGCTTTTTTAGAATCTAGGCAGAGTCCTGTACATCTGTGGTCTGTGAAAAGCTAAGAAACCTAACTATTCTGAAATTCCTTCTGCATTCTTCCTCCCTTCTTTCCCGAACGTACTTCTTGGATTTTAAACCAAGAATTATGGATAGACTCTGTAGCTCTATGAAGATTTTGGAAATATTTTATGACTCTGATAAGATTCTCTGGATTTCAAAAGTTTCTTGATTGTGGAAAAAATACATTATTCAGAATTCAATAGCCTGTCTTCTTTTTGAGGGCATAGTGCTTGGTAATAAAACAAAGTCCATCAGCTCTTATCCTTAATTTCATTAGAATATTAAAAACTTCAGGCAGCTTCCTGAATGGTACTCAGCAAGGTGGATTTTTGTTTGGTCCAGTCACTGATAAAATCAGATGAAAATCTGAAGACTCTCTGGCTTTTTTTTTTTCTTTCTTTCTTTATAGACTACCATTATTGTCTTATTTTCAGCTTCTTGAAGCAGGATTTAGAAAAGTTTTCATATATGCTCTGGAGGAAATNCATTGATTTTATTGACATTTTTGAACAGTTACATTGGCTGATCGTTGTAATTTTTGCTAATAAAAATAAGATACATGATGTTTTAGTTCTTATAATTCCATTTTTATAGTAGCTTCATAGATATCTAGTCTTTAAATTATAACATATTATTATACTTATTCTTTGGGCATGATAATACTAAAATTCCTTTCTCGTTTCTAGTTCCTTTCAATAGTCGTCCAAGAAGCCAATATGCTCACTCAACCTAGATTCCAGCAAGTCTTGGATAGCTTTTTTAGAATCTAGGCAGAGTCCTGTACATCTGTGGTCTGTGAAAAGCTAAGAAACCTAACTATTCTGAAATTCCTTCTGCATTCTTCCTCCCTTCTTTCCCGAACGTACTTCTTGGATTTTAAACCAAGAATTATGGATAGACTCTGTAGCTCTATGAAGATTTTGGAAATATTTTATGACTCTGATAAGATTCTCTGGATTTCAAAAGTTCCTTGATTGTGGAAAAAATACATTATTCAGAATTCAATAGCCTGTCTTCTTTTTGAGGGCATAGTGCTTGGTAATAAAACAAAGTCCATCAGCTCTTATCCTTAATTTCATTAGAATATTAAAAACTTCAGGCAGCTTCCTGGATGGTACTCAGCAAGGTGGATTTTTGTTTGGTCCAGTCACTGATAAAATCAGATGAAAATCTGAAGACTCTCTGGCTTTTTTTTTTTCTTTCTTTCTTTATAGACTACCATTATTGTCTTATTTTCAGCTTCTTGAAGCAGGATTTAGAAAAGTTTTAATATATGCTCTGGAGGAAATTTTCTCCTCCACTTACTCTATTTTTCTATTCAAGGTAGGGACAAGCTCCGAGTAACTCTTCATGTTGAAATTCATATCATGAGTCACATTCTCTTTTTCAAATTATTCATTTGCAGGGTAGCTCCATTTCTGTAGTTGCTGAGTAGAAATCCAGGGAGATGCTATGAGATGGGCTCACAGAGTTTTTTCTGTGAACTAACAGAGGCAGTGCAGTCAAAGTTCAAATAATGTCACATTAATGAACTTAAATTGGCATGATTCCAGAATAATGTTAAATAATTATTTAACATTCCAGTAGAGAATTTCAATAGAGAGATGTTATGGGAAATGTAAACGTCCAGCTCTGCTTCATTGACAACGCTAAAACCTTGGACTATGTAGGTCACAACAAACCGGAAAACTCTTAAAGGCATGGAAATACCAGACCACTTTACCTGCGTCCTGAGAAACCTGTATGCAGGTCAAGAAGCAACAGTTAGAACCGGACATGGAACAGTGGACTGGCTCCAAATTGGGAAAGGAGTACGCCAAAGCTGTATATTGTCACCTTGCTTATTTAGCTTATATACAGAGTACAAAATGCAAAATGCTGGGCTGGGTGAAATTCAAGCAGGAATCAAGATTGCTGGGAGAAGTATCAAAAACCTCAGATATGCTGATGACACACCCTGATGGAAGAAAGTGAAGAAGAACAAGAGCCTCTTGATGAAAGTAAAAGAGGAGGGTGACAAAGCTGACTTAAAACAATGTTCAAAAAACTAGGATCATGTCATCCAGTCCCATCATTTCATGGCAAATAGATGGGGAAACAGTAGAAGCAGTGACAGACTTTATTTTCTTGGGCTCCAAAATCACTGCAGATGGTAACTGCAGCCATGAAATTAAAAGACACTTGCTTCTTGGAGGAAAAGCTGTGATAAACCTAGACAGTGTATTAGTGACATCACTTTGCCAACAAAGGTTTGTATAGTCAAAGCTATGTATGGTCTTTCCAATAGTCATGTACAGATGTGAGAGTTGGACCATAAAGATGGCTGAGCACCAAAGAATTTTTGCTTTTGAACTGTGGTGTCGGAGAAGACTCTTGAGAGTCCCCTGGACTGCAAGGAGATCCAACCAATCCATCCTAAAGGAAACCAACCCTGAATATTGATTGGAAGAACTGATGCTGAAGCTCCTCTCCTTTTGTCACCTGATGTGAAGAGCTGACTCACTGGAAAAGACCTTTATGCTGGGGAAGATTGAGGGCAGGAGGAAAAGTGGGTAACAGATTATGAGATGGTTGGATGGGATCATCAACTCAAGGGAATTAAGTCTGAGCAAACTCCAGGAAATAGTGAAGGACAGGGAAGCCAGGTATGCTACTGTGTATGGGTTTGCAGAAAGTCACACACACTACTGAGAGATTGGACAACAACAAATGGGAAATATATGAACTGTGTAAGAGTAGTGTATCATATATAGATGTATTCAAATAAGTAATTTTCAAGAACATATATTTGTGAAGCAGAAAAAAATCACTTGATGCTTTTATATGCTGTAGACACTTCATAATATCAATATATTTTATTATACATAGGTGACTATAAAACTCAACTGCTCCCTCTGAGATGCAGAGATTTACTCAAAGACAGAAAGATTTTAATGCCCAGTCTTGCAGATAAACATACCTTTTGTTTCTTTTGAATTTGGGGATTTTCACATTTTGCAAGTCAAAAGAACTGATACAATGATTTATATAAGAAAAAAAAATTACAAACTAGGTGGACTTCCTGGTGGCTCAGATGGTAGAGCATCTGTCTACAATGTGGGAGACCCGGGTTCGATCCCTGGGTTGGGAAGATCCTCTGGAGAAGGAAATGGCAATCCATTCCAGTACTATTGCCTGGAAAATCCCATGGACAGAGGACCCTGGTAGGCTACAGTCCATGGGGTCGCAAAGAGTCAGACATGACTGAGCAACTTCACTTTGTTATTGATTTTAGTCAGACATGACTGAGCAACTTCACTTTGTTATTGATTTTAACAGTTTGAAAGGAAATTTTGACCTAATTAGATTTTTACCATAAATACTGACTTTAAATTTCAAACTCAAGATGAGATTCTAACTGTTCTGTATTGACTTTAATGTGTGCAGGGGGTGTTTCTGAGCAGGAGTGAGGGACTAATTAGTATAGAATCATGCTTTCCTTAATTTTAAAATTTATTTAAACGTAGTATAAATATGCAGAAAGGTATGCATTAAATATATAGCTTGATAAATGTATAGTTTGATGAATTTTCAAAACTGAAAATATTATACAATCAACAGTGAAAAAATACAGTATTACCAAGTACCCCAGAAGTCCCCATCATTCCCCTGCAGTCACTAACCCATTGTCCCTGGCTTCTAACAGTAATAAACAGCCTAAGTAAATGGAATTCTGTAGTTTATGCTCTTTCATCTGGCTTCTTTCTCCAACTTTGTGAAATTCATTTGTATTTTTGCATGTATCTGTATATCATTTGACATCATTGTTGTAAAATATTCTAACTGATGAGATTGCCACAATTTTTCCAGTTTACTGATTGTAGGCATTTGACTTTTGGGGGAACGTCTACCTGGAAGTGGAAATGCTAGGTAATAGCATATGCTTATGTTCAGCTTTAGTAAGTATGGCAGCTTTTTGAATATATTGTATCAATTTATATTCCAGTGTGCAGTTTTAAGGTTCTAGTTTTCCATATCCTCACCAATAGTATGTATTATCCTACCTTAAATTACCTTCTTATGTTCATTCTTTTCATTTGTTCATAAATGCATTCTTTAAACAATCATCATTTGATTGCCTAATGTGCTAAGTATTGAAGTCTGAAGTCACAAACTTAAAGACAAATAAAATGTGTCTTTTAGAAGCTCAATAACTAAAGAGACAGAGAAAAAAATATATGGATAAATCTCCTACAGGAAAAGGTACATTTATTTCAGGTTAGAGAGGGTGTGCTTAGGAAGGCTTCTCAGAGGCAGTGATGAATGAACTAGGATTTGAAGATGAATGGTTTTGCTAAGTCTATAAATGGTAAAAGAGCACTTCAAGCACCCTATAAAGGATGAAGGTGGATGAAGATAAAAGAAAGAATTTCCATAGAAAATACAAAGTATTATATATGAACAGGTGATTGGTATTGAAGAGTGGTAAGATGTGAGACTGGACAGGTAAGCAGGAGACCGATCATGGTAGAGCAGTATTTTTATGCACAGAAGTTTGCAACTTTCATCAAGGTTTTATGAAGATTTTCCTTCAATCTTGTTAATAAGACATAATTTTCCACTTATTAACTTCTGCAAAGTGAAATATTCCTAAACATATAGGCATAAAACAACAACTGACCTATAATGCTCACAACTTCTAGGAACCAATAGTTCAGAAATGCATAGAAGGGGGGGTGGGTTTTTCCTGTCCTAGGAATTTTGTATCCTCAGTCAGAAACACTCAAATTGACTAGCTGAAGTTAATTCAAACTCCTGGAGGTGAGAATCATCTGGAAACTTCTTCATGCACATGTCTGACACCTGAACTAGTATAACTCTACCTGCTAACTGAACTGAGCCCTGGTGGCTCAGGGCTCCAAGGGCGGATGATCCAGGTTCTACTGAACAGAGGGGAAGTGCATGGTCTTCTGTGACCTAGCCTCATTCCACCACTTCTCTGTGCTGTATATATTTCGGCAGGTCTAAGTTCTCCTAGATTCAAGAGGCTAGAACGTAGACTCAAGCTCTCAATGGGAACACTCTCAAAAATTTGTGCCCATGTTTTCAAACCGCTACAGTGTCTATATTATTTTATGCCTTTTTTCATTTTCCTGTGTATTATCTATAATACTGTGATAATCACAAAAGCTGTCTAGTTTTTTTTTTTTTTTTCTCCCCCTAGCCATTCTGCCAGTAATGTAAATATCCCCTAGTTGGGTACCATGGTTTAGAGCACATAGACTTTACCTTTGACCCCTTTCTCATCACCTAATTAACATTTGATTGTATTTAGAAGAGAAGATACATTTATCATCAGTAAAGGATTCATTTAACATAGCCTGCATTTATGTATTAAGATAACTTTTGAAACAAGATAAACATATACAGGCATAAATTAGTTCCTTTACATTTTAAATGTACAGGAGTAACACATCTATGGAGAAGGCAATGGCACCCCACTCCAGTACTCTTGCCTGGAAAATCTGATGGGTGGAGGAGCCTGGTGGGCTGCAGTCCATGGGGTCATTAAGAATTGGACACGACTGAAGTGACTTAGCAGCAGCAGCAGCAGCAGCAACGACACATCTATAGCTCTGTGATTCATGAATATCTTTCTTGACCTTTGCCCAGTGTCAAATTCTTAATTTAAAACTTGAACATGTACATAGACATACATTTAAAAATATGTGTATTGCAGCTTTGGGATAAGAAATGGTATACTGTGGGTGCAACAGGGAGATATCTCAGCAGTATCAACTTTTATATGTGTAACATTTTACAAAAATGCATGCCAAAGAAGCGTGGTAGTTTTTCCTTCTTTTTATAATACTGAAAATAGTAGGCCTCCTTACCCATTTTTTAATCATATTTTCACTGATAAAGGTACTGTTTGTAAGATTCTTTGGGGCCTGTGAAAATGTTTGCACATTTTACTTATGTTTGTTTTCTCCCCCCTAGCCTAGTAGGCTGCAGTCCATGGGGTCGCTAAGAGTTGAACACGCCTGAGCGACTTCACTTTCACTGTTCACTTTTATGTATTGGAGAAGGAAATGGCAACCCACTCCAGTGTTCTTACCTGGAGAATCCCAGGGACGGGGGAGCCTGGTGGGCTGCCATCTATGGGGTCACACAGAGTCGGACATGACTGAAGCAACTTAGCAGCAGCAGCAGCAAGTTTTCAGTTGATCTGGCTAACGTTGCAAAAGGGTGGGGAATTTCAAGTTCACAGAAAGAGTATGTGAACAGTTTGGGTCAGTAGCCATTTCATGCCCTTGTTTGTAAAAGGTATGATATTTATCAAAATAGAAAAGAGAGGTTTCTCATCAATAGCAGTGGCCGTGGAAGAAGAGCCCAACGCTCCTGCATCACTTCTGGATTTGGCACCCTTTATTTTACTCTTAGAAACTTTCTCTAGCTCTGCACTAATGGTTTACAACTTGGACTGCCTTCTAATACTTTATGTTGAGATGATATACTTTATTTTGATATTCTGAATGTCTCCATACCCCCGTTATGGTGTGGAAATAGGGGTGGTTGAATGGAATGGAAATTAAAAGTCCCTTGCTGGCTGAGCTGTCACACTAGTCTTTAAAGTGTCATTATCTCGTTACTTTATCACACAGATCTGTAATTATTCTTGTCTGCCCCCTATTTCCATCTGTTTATAAAAGTAGGTGTGGTAATTTTATTTTCGATGGCACTTTGACTAATGGAGATGGGGTATTGGGCCCCTTAAGGAATGTTAATAGCACTGGATGATTAAAATATTTATTTAAAAGTCCATGTGTTAATAAGGATGGTGATCACATTGATGGCTCTGTTTTTATGGCACTCCCTTCTGTTCATCATTATACCTATATACTCTTGGCTGCTGCTGCTGCTGCTGCTGCTAAGTCGCTTCAGTCGTGTCCGATTCTGTGCGACCCCATAGACGGCAGCCCACCAGGCTCCCCCGTCCCTGGCATTGAGTTACCTATAAAACCTACTTTTCTTAGCTCAGAGACTAGGTTCAGAAATCTGTCCTTTGGTCCCCTTTTCAAATCCCCTGACCCTTATCCTAGTTGACATCAAGAACAGTCCACCTGAAGTCACTGACCACATCTGTTGAACCCATTTCATGGTAAAGCTTTGCTTTCTTCTCATATAATCAAGGGCATCTGCCTCTGTAGGACACATCATTGTTTTTTGTTTTAAACTCAAAATTGAAGAAATGTTCTATAATTGCTAATTTGTGTCATTTATCCTTTTAAATGAATATATACTGGGAATCTTTACACTACAAAATTGATTTGGAGTCTCTGTTAGCTAATGAATGACAGTCTCTTTGATGTGAAGATTTTGAAGGGCTCTGACAGTTTATGCTTTTTGAACTGAAATGCATCCTAAAATTATGACTATGGTAGAGCTAGTAGTGAATTCATAAAGCCTATTATCTAGAGAAAGTGTCTATAGTGCTGAAATCCTATTTAATTTTTTTACTATGTCATCACAAATTGTTTTTCATAAAGTAACTATGTCACATGTACACTGGAATATGCCTGGCTGAAAAATGGCACACTGTACCTTCCAGAGTCATATGGAAATAATAGGTAAATACTAATAAGGGTAAATAAAGGCAGACTTTACAGTTATTGAGTGAAGGGACTGAATGGTATCTCTGATTCCATTACTTGACTAAGTCATTACATGAAAAAAAGTAGACATCTGTTGCTGGCTACATATGCATAAAAACTTCATGCATCATTTTGAATTGTCTTGAAATAGACACAAAGTTCATGAGAACATAAGAAGCATATACTTATTATATTTTATATTACAGTTAGTCAACACAACAGAATATTTAAATCCAAGGATCAAGATGGCCAACTTACATTTGTTATTTGGTTATAATTAAATATTGGAATATTCTAATTTCATAAGTTTTAAAATTTTTATTTGGACTTTAGATTCACAAGATTAAAAAATTTCATATTCTAGATTTGGAATATAAATGGTGTTACTCCAAATCCTTTGGCCTGTTTGAATCCTAGGCATATATAACGTGTTATTGGGACATACATATATTATCATTGCTAAACACAGTTCCCCTGCTTTCTCCAACCATATATTTTTTGTCTTACCTCGTAAAGCTGACTGATGGTGATGTGATTACCTGTTTATGACCCTAGACTTGAGGGAGCCAAAGAGTTGAAGACTCTCCCAGTTTTACTACTGACCCGATTGTTATTCTTGGAATCAGCTGGATGTTCTTTCCCTGAAACACATGAACAGTTTGAGCTCTGATCAGGATGAAATGAGAGAGTAAATGGCCATAAGAGAAATATTCTGTATTAGTTTATGACTCAATCAAATGGATCTCTAATTTCCATCATAACATATGTGGCTTGCTCCCATGCCATACAGATTGTGGTACTGATGGAATCTTTGGTAAAGTTGTTGAATTATTGCAGTAATTCATAATTCTGAACCAATTCATTACATAGATATTAATTATAGTTTGTGGACAAAAGGAAATAAAAATTATAGTTATTTCATGGTTTTAGGTTACATAGGCTAAAAAGCAAATAAACTTTACTTTTAAAAATCCCTTCACCTTTTCTTATACCCTAAATATGAACCTAACTTTCTTTTTAGTTTCTGCTGGCAGATCTTAAACAAGGTGCTGCCACTGTGCCTTTTTAGGTCAAGCAGGTAATAAAGTTATCAGTAGTCTTTTCAAATCTAGATGAATAAAATGCCATGGTAATATACAGGATATGAAATTCAGCATGCACAATTTTCAGTTTTGTTGCTGAAATGATTTTAGCACTTTAGGCAGCAGGAAAGAGCCATGTCACTGAGATTAAATACTATAATTCCACAGACCTTGCAGTTAAAAAAAATGAATGCAAAATCACATAGGGATTGAAAGACAAAATAACTTTAATGTGAGGAGTAGAATATTTAGTATCAAAATGTTTTCCTACCCTGAATTAAATTTTTGCTCAAGAAACTCAAGTTATTGTTATACATTCTGATATTATTAGTACAACTGTATATTTAATAAAGTATTTTATATTCAAATTTGTATATATACATAGGAATTTTTTATTCACATGGAAAATCTTTTTGTAAAAGTTTACTTGATTTGACTAAAAGACAAAAACACTATTATATAGGTTTGCAGCTATGCCTTTTTTTTTTGCTACAAGGTGGATAAATCATTTGATGCCACTTGGTCACTAAGCAATTGCCTAGAAAGTGTTCCTTTGTTCCAGTCAACAAACTCCTTTAATTAAATAGTAACATTTTGTAGGTGTCATGTATCATTGTCAGAGCAATTGGCTAGCTACATGGTTCAGAGCTCAAGGTGGTAAATCTTAGGTTTTGAGGACTTAATTTCATTATCCAAAAATAAATTAAGCAAATTAATAAATAAACACACAAAGTTTTACTATTGCCAACTCCAAATTATGGTTCTGACACTGAAATGGCAGTCTGTGTCTTCTGGTATGGAATAGACAGAATTTATGTGGATAATTTTTTCTTACAGTGACATGGATGACTTTTTTTTCAAGGTATTAAGTCAACCACTCATTCTGTAGCGAATTACTGAACTTAGGCACTGCAATAGAGACTGGGAATGTAATGGTGAGAACGTTTGATGAGCATGTTACAAAATTTATTGGAAAATAGAGAAAAAAGAAAGAGCAAGACCACTTGTGGTCTCATAGTTCCCTAATCACTGTTATTAGCTATTTGGTATATTTCCTTATTGTAGTAGTGGCTAGTGGTTTTCTTTTCTCTCTTTCTTTAATTAATGGGGATATAGTTTTTACCTTTTAAAATGAAAGCTTTAATAAACTAAACATTCAAATGTCACCTGACATTTGTTGTATAATCTTCACAACTTGTGTTCTTGAAGTATATGATGGAATGCTACTGAAATACCATAATCTGTGTCATCATTTACCTATTGTAGAGTATTTTGATTGCTTAATTTTTTGCTCTTTAGACATAGGTTTAATTGTCTCTTTACACTAAATTTCCAGAAGTGGGAGTACTTTAGTCTGTTAACACATTTTTACTTCTTGATATACGGTTTTCCAAACTGTCAGTTCAGTTGTTGATGAGTAAGGTGCATACTCACACGCCCATTTAACTGTGCCTCATTGACGATGGTCCAGCCTGTGTGAATAAATGATCACATGTTTACTGTTTGCACCCTCTTCAAAATACTGCTCCAGTACGCTTTTGAGAAATGTAAATGTGTGCGTGTGGTCAGTCATTCAGTCATGTCCCACTCTTTATGACCCCATGGATGGTAGCCTACTAGGCTCCTCTATCCATGGTTTTCTCCAGGCAAGAATACTGGAGTGGGTTTCCTTCTCCAGGGGATCTTCCCAACCCAGAGAATGAACCCGGTTCTCCTGCATTTCAGGTGGATTCTTTACCATCTGAACCACCAGGAACGAAACAATGTAAATATAAGTTATGTAATTTTAGGTAAGTATAACACCTGGATTTGTGAGGGGGAATTATTTTTCACATTGTAGTGTTTCTCTAGGGGAGCCTATAGTATTTGGGGCTGGAGGATTTTTCTTTTTGTGGGACTATCCTGTGAATTTCATGATCAAGTAATCTTGGCTCTAGCCAATTCAAAGCAAGTAACACTCCTCAATCATTAGAACAATTACTGTTAGTGAAAAACCGCTGGGGGAGAATGAAGAATGTTTTGTTTAGACAGATATAAGTAATGATGATTTTAAAATACATAGTAAAAATGAACATATATATATATCATTACAAAAGGGCTTTGTTGTTCAATTGCATTTTTTATTCTAAAATATTTCTGCCTACTTATAACTATGAAATCATGGGTGTTTATTTCACACTTCTCAGGATTTTTTGTGTATGTGAAATTTTATAAGGGTGGGTAGTGGGGCACAACACACACTCTTTCCATATCCTCAGTTCAGTTCAGTCGCTCAGTCGTGTCCGATTCTTTGCGACCCCATGAATCGCAGCACGCCAGGCCTCCCTGTCCATCACCAACTCCCAGAGTCTACCCAAACCCATGTCCATTGAGTCAGTGATACCGTCCAACCATCTCATCCTCTGTCGTCCCCTTCTCCTCCTGCCCTCAATCTTTCCCAGCATCAGGGTCTTTTCTAATGAGTCAGCTCTTCACATCAGGTGGCCAAACTATTGGAGTTTCAGCTTCAACATCAGTCCTTCCAATGAATATTCAGGACTAATTTCCTTTAGGATGGACTCGCTGGATCTCCTTGTGGTCCAAGGGACTCTCAAGAGTCTTCTCCAACACCACAGTTCAAAAGCATCAATTCTTCGGTGCTGAGGTTTCCTTATAATCCAACTCACATCCGTACATGACTACTGGGAAAATCACAGCCTTGACCTAAGGGACCTTTGTTGGTAAAGTAATGTCTCTGCTTTATAATATGCTGTCTAGGTTGGTCATCACTTTCCTTCCAAGGAGTAAGTATCTTTTAATTTCATGGCTGTAGTCACTATCTGCAGTGATTTTGGAGCCCAGAAAAATAAAGTCAGCCATTGTTTCCACTGTTTCCCCATCTATTTCCCATGAAGTGATGGAACTGGATGCCATGATCTTAGTTTTCTGAATGTTGAGCTTTAAACCAACTTTTTCACTCTCCTCTTTCACTTTCATCAAGAAGCTCTTTAGTTCTTCACTTTCTGCCATAAGGGTGGTATCATCTGCATATCTGAGGTATTGATATTTCTCCCCACAGTCTTGATTCCAGCTTGTGCTTCCTCCAGCCCAGCGTTTCTCATGATGTACTCTGCATATAAGTTAAATAAGCATGGTGACAATATAGAGCCTTGATGTACTCCTTTTCCTATCATACGTGTAATTTCCATGGAGATGATAATAGATAACAACAACCTATTTTGATTGATATGTGGTCTAGATGCTGGCATAGGAACCTTATATTTAGTAGCATCCAAACTTTGTGATGTCTGAGCATTAACTTTATTTGACCAGTTCAAGCTTATGAGCCATCTGAATGATAGGATTTGAAGAAAACATCTATTGTTGGATTGTTGGATTTAAAAGGATTTTAACATACTAAATAAAATTTTTTACTTACTCAATGCACAAATATGTCAACATAGTTAAAATGGTGATTTATCTGAAAAATGATTCATAGAATTTACTGACTACATAATTGATATGGGCAAATATCATGAGATAGTAGTCCAAAGAGTGAATCGAGAGATATTCAGCTGCCTAAGGAATTCGTTAGGATTGGAAAGCTGAGGTATCAGTGATAAGAGTGAAAATCATGAAAGAACTATTTGTCTTCTCATAAATATATTTGCATTACAGTTTATAAAATGTGACTGCAGGAGAAACTCTGTTACATCTTATACATCAAAACACTTCCAACTGTTTACTTCATGTTTTTATGTCTTAGGACAAAATGAGACAAATTATGTTGCCATTTATGTGATATCAAATGCCCCCTAATGATGCTCTTTATTATCTGTAATCTGCTTTCCATTTCTTATGGAAGGAAAGGCCATCTTCTGTTCATCAGTGTTATTTCAAATTTCTTGAAACAGTCAAGTACCATTAAATTATATTGTTATCCTTTTGAGGCATAATTTAAGATCATTTAAAACTGTCATAGGGTAGCTGAGAAATAAAAACTTGAGTCAATTTGTATATTGATGTTATTCTTACTGCTTTTGTCATTAATGTTCTTTTCCATTTACTTGAGCATTTAATAGGTGATGTGGAAGAAAATTAGACAAAATGAAGCATGAACTAGTAAAGTTTTCTTTTTAAACTATAACTGGGTCAAAATTTTAATAAGAGGAATGATAAAGGGGTAGAATAATATTGATTTGAATTGATTTGTTCATTTAAGTAAACAAATGATAGCAAATAAAATAAATAACTCCAAGGGAAATATTCTAATTGTATTTTTATAAGAATTTAGACATAGAAAGGGAAGACTGACTCTTGTAGCCATTTCCAGTAATAATTTTCATCTTCTTATTTTTTAATTTCCTTTAAAAAATAGCAAAAAAAAAGCAATGTGGATAAATTATTACCTCTTAAAAATAATTTTTACTGTTCTGATCCTAGCTAGGAAAAATCCTAGGAGAATTATTTTGCTAGCTTCCTACTAACTAGAATAAAGGTAGAGTCATGATGTCTCCCAGGAGTAAGGATGAGTTCATAATCCATGTCTGTGATAGGCTGAAAAATGGTACCAAAAATCTAAGATCCTAATCTCTGGAACCCATGACTATTTTGAGCAAACTCTGGGAGATGGTGAAGGACAGGGAAGCCTGATGTGCTGCAGTCCAAAGAGTCGGATACCACTGAGCGACTGAACAATGACTATTACCTTATCTGGAAAAACTGTCTTTGGGGATGTGGTTAAGCCAAAAGTCCTGAGATGGGGATAGTATTTTGTATTATTCATGTTGACCCTGCATGTGGATATAATCACAAATACCTTCCCTAGAGGCTCAGACAGTAATGAATCTGCCTGCAATGCAGGAGACCTGGGTTTGATTCCTGGGTCAGGAAGATTGCCTGGAGAAGGGAATGGCAACCCAATCCATTATTCTTGCCTGGGAAATCCCTTATAAGTAGAGGATTGGAGGGATTTGGCTACGGAGAGAAGAGGAAAAGGCAGTGTGAACTGTGAAAAAGAGACCGGAGTAATGTGGCCACAAGCCAGCAGATACCAGCTGCTGGGAGATACTAGAAAAGGCAAGGTACTGATTCTCCCCTAGAGCCTTTGGAGGAAGTATGTCCTGGTACCACCTTGATTCCGACCCAGTGATTCTGATTTGGAACACCTGGCCTCCAGAATCATGAGAATAAATTTCAGTTATTTTAAACCCATACTTTTGTGGTAATTTGTTAAACAATCTCAGAAGACAAAGGCATTTTTTTTGCCTGTGTCTATAATCAGAAGGCTTATCTCAAGATACTTTTTATCAAGGCTTCTCTGACAAATAAAACAATGTGGAAGGATATAGGATTGAGAGGTATTTAATGTATTTATTTGAAAGGACAAATGTAGAAGTGTCATTTGCTTTGATATTTACTTTGTTGAGTGACTTTTTCTGGCTTCATAGCTTCAACTTCTGATTTTGCATTTTATTAACTCAGTTTTGATAAGTGACATGTCTGTTTGTAAATAGCATTGTAATAGGAATAATTGAATGAGAATATTCGTTCATAGTGACTTACTTTGATTCCAAGACACTTTTAAAAATTATTTGAAATAAGAAAACAAATAAAGCAATTTGAATGTATAATTGCAATTTTATAATAGGTTTAGCTCTAGAATAATGAATATAAGTCATTAATTGAAAGTTAATTGGTAACATCAGCAAAGTTCATCTTGTATTTTGGGGATTGCACTCTTCAGTAGATACCTAGTGTACAATTGGGATTTATTCACACACACCTCTGCATCTGATAGTATATTAAGTTATGAAGAATATTAATATTATTCTGCAGAACAATTACTTGTTCATTTGCTAACTGATTAAAATTCATGCATAATTTATTGAAATGAATAGAGATTTTATAAATAAGCCTACTTGTTCTCAAGGGGCTAAAAACAAAATGCATATGCTAATATGAGGCAACTTTTTACCTCCAACATAAAATTTAATATGTATTGGTATATTAGTCTCATTAATGTTAGTTTTCACTTATAATCATGCTCTTAATCAATGTATATGTTTTTAAGCCTCTCTGAGTATTGCCACTATTCTGAATTTGCGCTTTGATTACTGGACTGCCCTTTTGTTGATTTGACCATAGTAACTGAGATATAAAACTGATCAGAGTGAATTATTGCCCTCTTTGGTCCAAGAACCTGATTACATCAAACTCAGTTCTTCATGTACACAAAACACTAGTGTTGAATATTAATTTTCAGGTTTAAAATTTTTATGCTCCTTGGCAGAAACAAAGCAAAGCAAAACAGCATCAAATATAGGGCTTGTTGACATGCCTTAGAAAAGTAAAGTCTTTTAAAATTCTTAAAATTATGACTAGTGTGCCAATGAGGAAATTACAATAATATGTGCAGGTCTACTCAGCTAATAGTGTATGCATTTTAAAAACTAGATCTCTTGACTTTAAATTTCATTTTCTTGTACATGTCATTTCTTTAAAGGTAGAAATGATAGAAGAAACATTATGCTTTACTTTTTCACTTGTTTCTAATAATATGTTTTGTTGTAGCTTTCCTCTTCTGTTTTCCTCTTTTGTTTTCTCATTTATTTTCTATGACAATAATGTGCAGAGTTGTGATGGTTGAGGTTTTATATTCAATGTACATTTATTAGGTCAAGTTTCACCCTACTCATAAATTTATAGAGTAATCCCAATGTTTGTTATGTATGATTCATTTAGCAAATTATTCCATCGTGTTAAATATCAGACCTCTGCAGGTTATTGTTCAGCTGTGATATGAGTGAGGCATCGCTGCTCTGGGTTAGACTCCCAGCAAGCTGTGAATTTAGTATCATTTCCTACTTAAATTAGTCAGTACATAAGCCATCTGGAATGAAAACAAACATTACAGATATGAGCCAGCTCAGTTTATTCACAAAATACAGACTGCTTCTTAAAATATGTGCAACATTTAGATAGTCTGGGAAGATATTTGCATTTTTTCTATTACATTCATTTCTCTATCAGTTTCATTTTAGTTTAAGATTTAGAAAATATATCAACTCTCTGTCTACCAAAACTTTTATAAACTTGAAATATAAAAGTTGTTAGACTAGTTGCTAAAATTTCATGGTATGAATTGTCCAGCTTTATTTTGTTTAGCTGATACATGAAAATTCTAAACTATTTTGGTATTATTTAGAGTTTTTCTTCTGTAGCTTCTCAATGGAATTCAACTGTGAAATTGTAAATATTAGTTCACCCTATACCCAATTTTGAATATATGCTGTTGAAAAGAATTTTCAAACCATTAGAGATTTTGTACTTAAAATTTATAAATTAGGTGTTAAGAACCACCTTTCTATAAGAAATAGAAATAATTTTAAATTTAAGCAGTTTATGAAGCACATGGTCCCACGTGGCTCAGATGGTAAAGCATCTGCCTACAAGGCAGGAGAGCCAGGTTCAATTCCTGGGTTGGGAAGATCCCCTGGAGAAGAGAATGGCAACCTGCTCCAGTATTCTTGCCTGGAAAATTCCTTGAACAGAGGAGCCTGGCAGGCTATAGCCCATGGGGTTGCAAAGAGTCAGACATAACTAAGTGACTAACACTACAATACAATAATCTTAATTTGAGCTTTATTTTCACTTTAAACAGGAGCAGTAGTGAAGCACAATTCATGATTTTATTGATAACTAGTTTGAAAGCTGTTGTGTAATGATGATTCTTGATGTGAATGACTTTATATTCTTCAAGTCATTTGCGGAGAAAAAAACTAATGTTACTCAGTAGGTACCTCTCCCTCCATCATCTGATATTTTTAATCTCAGTATCTATTTTCTACATAACTCTCAATTTAAAATGATGAATTTGCTGATTTATGATGTCTCCCTTGCCATGTTATATGAATACCCAATGTGTAGAATAGCTTAGCAGTTAGTAATTACTCAATAAATATTTTTTATATAAATTTTGGAGGAAGATTCTTGAAAATTAACCTGTATAGAGATTTAGTCCAGCTTGTTTTATTCCTCGTGTTAAGGATGTTTGTAAGACAAGGGTTCATAAGGTGGAAACTACACATTGGAGTTTAAAAGCAAATTATGGGCTACAACTGGAAAACTGTACCAGAAGTAGGCTTTTAGTATTGTATTATAAGCACTAAAATAGGAAATCCAGTTTAAAAAAATATCAGCTGTATTTCTTGTTTCTATCTGCATCTTCTCCTTAAGATGAAGGAGTGGACTCCAAGAGAAGGAGTGTGTGGTTGCATTTAATAGCTTTTCTTCATATAATTTGCTTTAACTTTAAAAAAAAAAACAACCTTTGAAACAATAGATTAACACTTTCCCTTAAAGTCTTTTGACTCCCCAAGAAGTGTTCTGAGACTTAAAGAAGCTTCCACCTAATCGCAATGTACTAATTAGAGTTCATATGGATAGAGCTAAAGCTATGAGATCTTTCATAAAGTTCAGTATCAAATTTCACCTGTATTGTTGTTAAGGGGAAATAGTTCCCTAATTCATTATTTATCATATTCATAAGTTCAAAAGTTGATATATTGTTTCCCAAAGTATCTTTCTAAGATGCTCAAGATTAAATTGCAGTGTACCTTTGACATTTGAGTTTAATATTTGATGCATCGCCTTATCACATGCTCCTCCCAAAGGCCAGTGATATGTAATGATTTGTGATTTTGCTGTCGATTTCAGTTTATTATACTGAGAGATAGATATATGGAAACATGTCATCACTTGGCATCAGCTCCTGAGTTCAACGTTGCTATGCCTTCTTTTCATTTCATCTGCAGGAAGTCTGCAGAAGTTAAAAAAACAAAACAAAACAAAAAAAACCAGCAGAAACAAAAACATGACTTGGACATATTTTATGAACAAAATAATTAGTTATAGCAGTATTCATTAATTTGGAGATTTGTCAAGATCATAGTTCCTCAAGAATGTTAATGTGTACTGTGTTTAGTAGTTAATCAGATCTATCTATCTCTAAATACTTTCGTTTTATTTCCCTTGGTTACTGTGTCTTTACAAATTTATCTCCTGGAGAGGCATGTTTTTAATTTAAAAAAAAACAAAAAACCTTGTGGTAAAAGGGTCATATCCCATCTTGAAAGTATTTGCTCTTTAAAAGTAAAGTTTCCAGATGACTCATTCCCAGTTTTCTTTTAAATATTTATTATGAACTCCTAAATAGAATAGTCCTTAAGTCTTTAGACTTCAAGAGATATAAGTATATCTGTGCGTTATAGTCTTTTGGGTTTTTAGCTAATGAGATTGTACATCCATCTCTCCTAGAACCACCGAGACCCATTGCTCCTCCGCAGCTACTAGGCGTTGGGCCTACATACTTGCTGATTCAGCTAAATGCCAATTCCATCATTGGCGATGGTCCTATTATTCTGAAAGAAGTGGAGTACCGAATGACATCAGGGTCCTGGACAGAAACCCATGCAGTCAACGCGCCAACTTATAAATTATGGCATTTGGATCCAGATACCGAATATGAGATCCGTGTTCTACTTACAAGACCAGGTGAAGGTGGAACGGGGCTTCCAGGACCTCCACTAATCACCAGAACCAAATGTGCAGGTAAGACTGAAGAGCAGGCTACTCTGCCTAGCGAAGGGCTCTAGCATAAGACATAATGTTCTTCCAATATTAAAAATTCTAATTATTTGTTACATGGTTAGTCATATTATTCTAAGGTTTCCAGAGTATTGGTGAATTGTAGCCTTAATTATGTCATAAATTTGACTGATTTAAGGGCAGTGTGAATGTTTCTTTATTATTATTATTATTATTATGAATCTACAGTCTTTTCTTGCATGGTAATTATGCTCAGCTTTCTTGTATGTAGCCCAAAATCTCTGATTGATGCCAGTGAACGTATTATTGAGAAAGAAAACCTTCACAGTTCAAGCAAGTGTTGAGTACCTTTCTACTATGTGCAGATTGTCTTTCTTGATAATTTTATTATGGTCAGTGCAGAGGCTGTATCTGATAATACATACACATAAGAAGAGTTACTTTGAGTCAATCCTCAGTAAAATCTAGTCAGAAAATCCTGCTGGGGATTAACACAGCAGCTTGAAACCCAGCTGTAAAATACAGGGGCCCTTCTTTAAGTCTTTAAGGCTTGTATTGTCTTCCTCATGCCTAAAACAGAGTGGTAAAAATAATAGCATATGGAGAAAACACTAAGAAATAATGAAAAGTGAAATAAAAAGTACTGTATAAAATGCATCCTGTTCCTGATTGCAGTGTATTGTTATAATGAGAGAAATCATTAGCTATTTATTAAATCCACTGAAAAGTTTAATTGTCTAATTTATTGAGTGAACTTTTATTATACTATTTATTTTATTGTTTTATTGTTGAAAATAGTTAAATTTTTTAATTTAGTTGAAAGAGTTTCTTTTTTCTGTCAATCATTATGTTGAAACACCTGCAGAGTTAATTCATAGGTCTGTATGTCTTGAACATTTAAAGATTTAGGTTCTGAAAATTGAAAACTAAGACCATAGGGATCTATGAAAATGTAAATGCCTGTAATGTGTCTTTTGTTTCTTTGACATCTGTGTAACAATTACAATATTCTGAGACTACCCACCAAGAGTACTGATCTAACATTAAAGTAAAATTCATGCAATTACCTAATGTATTGTCATCCCTAAAAATATTTTATTCTGACTCAGATTTAATATATTCATTTTTATATATTTCCTATATAAATATTGAAAGATGCTCACTAGTAGGAAGCTTCACTGCTGAATTTTTAGTCTCAGATTTAGACAATAGAGAGTTTACTAATTTGCTGATTGTGTCATATGTTTATCTTGTGGTTGGAAAATAGCTTAATCTGAAGACATTAGGTAAGTCTCTGAGGCTCAGCCTAAATCGCACAATTTGCTTTTCACATTTTCAGTACAGTGAAGTCTTTTCATTTTAAGTAATGTGGCAAATTATTCTTATTGTAGTAGATGAATTTCCTGTGGGGAAAAGCAAGTTGACTCTACAACCTCAACTAGTCAGAGAAGTAATTTAAAAAGGAAGTAATATGGAAACTGAGAAGTGACTCACTCTTCCAAAATTAATATCCAGTGGTAACATAAAATGAGGAATGATGGGGTCTGTTTTATTGAAGAAATTGTCTGCACATATTTTCTGATAAAATTACCTTTCCCTCCCTTTACATTTAATCCTTACAAGGTATATACAAACTAAAGTAATAAATGTTAATTTACTATTCAAATGAGCTTCCTCTTGATTTCTGGGCCCAAACTTCTTTCTTTTAAATATCATATCTGCCTTATTTTTTACCAAAATAGATCCTTAAAAATTAGCAGTACCACACAATGGATTGTTAATATAATGTACTTTTTTAACGTCGAAATTATTTGAAATTGGTCATTGGTCTGAAGGCCAATGGAAATTGAAAATAAATGAAATTGTGTTTTGAGGCTAGTTATGCTGTATTAAGTGGATGGAAACAACATTTTGAGGAGCATTGATTTATTCTTGTTGAATGCTTATGTTCAGAATGCCTATTGAGCTGAAATAAGTAAAAATATGACTGTAAAGTGCTTTGAGGTATATTACTTTGAGAATAACCTTATCTTTGTGGGAGGGGACAGAGTAAGAATAACTTACGCTCATAGCTGCTTTCAAATTTATAAATGTCTTGACATTTTGAAATGATATTGGTCTTTTTTTGATATGTTATTTGAAAAACATTTAATTTGTGGATTCTGTTGCATAAATGGTATGAAGCCCATTCATTTGCAGTTTTACTTCCAACTGTAAAAAATTTGTTTTTGAAACTATTTTTCATATGTGATGTCTTTGTCACATATCTTTATTAATTTATTAATGTTCTCATAGGTGTGTTTGATGCAGGTTTTATGGTAAAAAATGCTTATAAACTAGATTTTCAAGTACATTGTAGACTGGAGAGAAACTACAGTTACTGTTTTGTAGGAATGTCTACTAATCATGCTCTCTTATTAGCAAAAGAGGGAAAACTTATGGAATTAGATGTTCTATTAGCTTTTAAATCTCTGAAAAGCAGAAGTTGGGTATAACTGATGAACATCACATTATCTAAATACAGAGTCAGTATAGGTTAAAATTATGATGTCCGTCTACTTCCCCTCTTCAAGAGTCCTTTCCCCGCATTTAAGATCCCTCAGACCCTACCAGCGTGAGTATCATCACTGGCCTCAGTCTGGTGTTTTACAGCAACAGAACAGAACACAACTTAGGCTGACTATGATATTCTCTGATATTTAGTACAAAAATTCTTCATAATCTGGGAAAATAATCTCTTTGAGATGACAAAGATACCTTTTGGAGAGGTTCTCATCTAATTCTATTAAATTGTGTAAACTCTGAATATTGTTTCTGTAAACCATTCCATTTTAAGAAATACTAGTTGAATGCCATGTTGTAGGGTAATGTTTTACCATTAATATAATCTGGTTGAATATTTTTGTTTTGAAATAGCTATTTTAATGCATTCGACATGTTAGACCACCAAGAAGCCTTGAAGATAAGTATAAACTTTTTTAGCTCTATGTGTGTGTCAGGTATCAATTTCACATGAATTTTTTATAAGTAACAAATAGGGTGATGGTGACTTCCTGCCTCTCAGAAATTCTTATTTTTTATTTTGGTTTATCACAGAGGAACAATTCTTGACTACTAGATACCTATCAGAGAGTAAATTAGTTTATATTTACTGTCTTAAAAATTCCATTTTAATGTAGTGAAGCCTTTTAAATTTTACTTCTGGCAATAGTAATTTTCTTTCTTGGCAGAAGTCTGTCAATAAATAATTTTACAGCAAGTTAATGAGTTGGTTTTATTTATGTGTGTTAATGAGTAAATTTTATATTTTAAATGCAAGTGTAGATTTTCATAATTCAGTATTGACTGATGTTGCCTTATAATTACCTGGATATTATTATCCCAATTTTGTAGCTGGTGAATGTAAGACTTAGGAAAAACAAAGTAAAAGGCAATGATTTGTCTAACCTTCAGCCAACTGGGCAACTGGGGCTCATACCTATTTTCTGGTACTTGAAAAACTGAATTCTTACCCCTCTTGCTTCTACTATGGGCATCCCCACCACCCCCCCCCCCCCCACTTTCAGAAGAATGTAGCATGGATATATGAAAGTATCGTATCTGAGAGGGATGTACATTTTTATAAAAAATAATCTACATGGCTGAATTATTCCTTGAGAAAACATAGCTTAATATTTGCAATTTCAGTTTTATTGAAAGCACAGTTGATTAGTGTGCTTAAGACTCAAGTATACACTCTTTGAAATATTTTAAACAGGTAAAGAAGTGTAAAATGTGTTTTATCCTTTTCTGAAAATGTTCTGCCTAGTCGCCAAAGCATTTCTTTGTTTTCCTTCTGAAGTACATTAAAATCATTTGGTAAGTACAATTACCTGCTTCAGGGTCACTCAAGTTAGGAGAGGTGGTAATTACAGCCTCTGGTGGCTGTAGCCAGCTCTGCTTGCCTCACGCTTCTTTGTGCCTGAGGGTATGATTACTTCACTGTTAGCTTACAGCCTGACCCATGTTATTGTTCACATAATGCTTTTCCAAGCATTTTATACATTTTAAAAAATGTATAAATGTGAAGTTGTCTTAAATGGGAAGTAATTCAAAACCTCCATTGAACAATCAAAGAAAGCACACTTGTTTTTTCAGTGTGTCTATTTCCCCTGGGTATGCCATCTGGTACAGAAGCTGAGAAAATACAGTTTTCTCTTTCTCTTATTAAATGGAAATAAAATATGCCATCATCAGAAATTGTCTGCATTGCATGTTTTGGCAATTGCATGTTAAAATTGCTCTTTTAAATTGCCTTCTGCTTCTGGGTAACCCATTGTGGCACTGCTTTATGATTAACTGACATTTTAGAAGCATCTCCTTTATAGGGAAGGTCAAGAGTTCAGGGTGTCCATAACGTAATATATTTACACAGTTGGGAAAGCTACTCGCTACTCTTATATTGAAGTTCAGTGGTCTTGGCAGTTTTCATTGAAACATGTAGATCTATGAAGCACTGAAAAAAGAGTGTGTCGTATTTTAAATGTAAGCATTTACTCAAACTGCTTTTTCTCTCCTAAGCCCAAAATGGAAGAAAACAAAACAATACTCAGGCATACACCAGAAACAGCAAAGTATGGAATTAAATTTTGGCCTTTTGGCTGTGGTATCATCAGCAAAATGGAAGCATATATTGATGTTTACTGTGGTCAAAGATAGTTACCAGTCACAGCTATTCATCACTGAAACTCAGCCTTGCAGTTAAACAAAAACTAAATTAAATAAACAACTCTGTAAGAATTGGTATGGTTTATCAATATGAGGATGCCATACTATTTTATTTCAATTAAATATTTTTATCAACATTTGTTTTAAAATTTTTTGAAATTTATTGATTTCTTATATAGGATCTTTATTATTTTTGAATTTTAAAAGGGTATTATTATCGAAGTCAAATAATCAAAGATAAAAAGCCATAAGAAAAGTAATAGAAAACAACATTTCTTCCATTTCCATTTTCTTCAAAATCTAAAAGGGTAAATCCCTTAAAAAAAATTTCGTTTTCTCTTTTAGTGAGTAATAAGTGATACTGTTTTTCAGATTCTATAGGGAATATTTGTTTGAAAGACATTTATCTATTCAGAGAAAATTCTGTTGGCTTTTTTGTTTGTTAACAACACTGGGTTATGTATTAAGTCTTCTAAGCTATACAAGCAGTTCCTTGCACTTCGGTTCCTAGTAGTCACAAGGGACAGCCCCATAAACAAAGAGTAAAATGCAAAGTGAAAGGAGTTTAGAGGAAGAATTTCTTCCTCCTTCTCAAGAAAGTATTTTAGAGAAGCTGCCACCAGGAAAGGATGGCTTTTAAGCTGGATCTTAAAAATTGACTATGAGTTTTTAAAGCAGAAACAACAGAAAATAGAAAGAAAAAAAATGGGGGAACCACATGTTTATCCCAGTTATAAACAGTGCTGAGTTTTGGGGGCTTCTGAAAATAGATGGAGCATTGGCTGACTCTCAGCTGTGGTAGAATTGAAGCTCTGGGTGGGATGTGGCCAGGGTTAACATAACCCAGACTACTCTTCTGTTGTTTTTAAGAAGCAGACTGACACGACTAGATTTGCTTTCAGAAAGATCATTTTATCTCTGTGGAAGAGGAGTTAGAGCTTAGGAAAGACNCATGGGCGGAGAAGCCTGGTAGGCCACAGTCGGTGGGGTCACAAAGAGTCAAGACATAACTGAACGACTTCACTTTCACTTTTCACTTTCCTGCATTGGAGAAGGAAATGGCAACCCACTCCAGTGTTCTTGCCTGGAGAATCCCAGGGATGGGGGGAGCCTGGTGGGGTGCCGTCTGTGGGCTTGCACAGAGTCAGACACGACTGAAGTTCCTTAGCAGCAGCAGCAGTGCAGAATCCATGGTATAACACATTATTTTAGAGGAGAAAAATTTTGAAGGGTTAGAGAGAAATTCAAGAGCTATTGTGTATTTGATGGTGTATTTGTTCATTTCATAAATTTTTTGAGGTCAGAGTTGCATATGTAGCCACACTGAAGACTGCAAAAGATACAGTATTAATAAGACAGGATTCCTACTCTTCAGGAATTGCCTGTCTAGTGTTAGGACCATGATGACAATAAAAGCATACTAAGTGATATAATAAAAATATAAAGTACTTTGGAACTCCAGAGATGAGAAGATTAATTTTTGACCCTAAAACAATTTTTCTCAAGTAATACGTTTGAAAACACTATCACTGTTTTCTAAACACAGCTGCATTAACACTTCTCTAAGCCTTGTCCCTAATGCCTTAACTGTGAAATAATGCATAAAACAGTGTGAGGCCAGTAGTCAGCATAAGGACAATTTGCCTTCTCTTTCTAAAGGAACTATATGCACAGATGAAGGAATTATATGGAAAATATAATTTACATTCCTAATTCAACTTATCAAAATATTTGTTGTGTAGTTGCTTTTGATTCTCTGTGTTTCAAGGATTATAGAAATGTTACTCTAAATTTCAAGGGAGAGAGAGATTAACATAATATAATCAACTTCTGTTAACTCTGCTAATGGTCTATATTGCTGGAAACCCCCAGCCTAAGACTGATGAAAGTTGAACAGATATGAAATGCTCTTTTCCACTGTCTGTCTTGGTTCTTCTCAAGCATGGGATGTACCATTAACTATACATACACTTCATGGCACATTTTCTTCTAGCTGTGTCATTAACTAAATAGAGTTGGGTTGTTTGCAGCTTGAAATTGTCTTCTTTTGACTTATTTGGTTGCTAGAAAGCATTTGGTA
This sequence comes from Neotragus moschatus, assembly GCA_006410615.1. Lineage (NCBI taxonomy): Eukaryota > Metazoa > Chordata > Mammalia > Artiodactyla > Bovidae > Neotragus > Neotragus moschatus. The sequence goes on along the minus strand of SJYA01001363.1, from coordinate 254,058 downwards.
GCCAGTAAAAATGACCTCTTTTAGTTTATCCACAGTACTTTACTACATGCTGAGTCTGTCAACCGTGTCATTGAGTACTCTTTATTGACTTCATTTGTTTTTATTGAATTTTAAATATGCAATAAAGCTGACAAGTGGAAATGATTTGAGTAACAGCATCAGTTCTATTAAATATCCTGGATATCCCCTCTGGTCCTAGGTCTTTTAGTTGATATTAGGAAGTAGAAATAGAAATAAAAATGTATTAATAATGTCAAATGATAATAAGGTAAGAATGTCTGAAGAAGAAACCAGTGCGGGTAGAGTTAAGAAACTGTGGATCATGTTGGTCTTCAGTGGTGCCAGTGTGGTTACACTGGTGTGTAGAATGGGTCTTGATTTTATTCCTTTTTAACTTGATTTTCTTTCTCTGTCTTCATTTGTCACTGTCTGTTTAATTCCTTCTTTGAATTATAATTTTTTTCCTTTGGAATAAAAAGTAAAATTTTTAAAATCAGGATTTGGCAAAAAAAAAAAAATTTGCATCCACATTTTCCTTGGGAATGTTTTATGGGGAGGAGTACAGATTATTGTTTTGGAAATTCACTTATTTTGAATCATTCTAGTTTTAATTACCATTTTTGAAGAGTGTTGGTCATTCTATATAATATTGCAAATGGAAAAAATTACTTTATAAAGGTGTATCTCTTTATTTCCTTAATTTAACTTTACTTTTAAGAAAATCTGAAGATGATATCATCATCTTAGAATTTCACACTTTGATCTTCAATGTCTTCATACAAGACACGGCCTTATAGCTAATAACTGCTATAAGGGTGATTTTTCCATCCTTTTCTATTTCCACCAACCTGTGTATAAACTACAGGCTTCCTCAGTGGTCGGCAGTAAAGAATTTGCCTGTAATGCAGGAGACTCAGGAGAAGCAGATTCGATCCTTGGGTTGGGAAAATCCCTGGAGGTTCTTGCCTAGAGAATCCCATGGACTGAGGAGTCTGATGGGCTACAATCCATAGGGTCACAAAGAATTGGACAGAACTGAAGTGACTGAACACACAGGCAGACACACATACAGAGGAGAAAAAAAGCATAATCAAAGGAAAGATAATGAGTGAATTTTAATCTCAAGTATTGTAACATTATGTTATATGAACCCAATAAAGAATGAACTTCAAAGGGCAGAAATTCATGCCTTTCATGTCATCCTAAGCAAGATATGTGCAAATTCAGCTGTCACTGCATATGATATGGCCTAGAAATCATTGAGTGATGTCCATTTTAATTGTCTCAGCCAAATAATATGAGCCAAGTTCGAATTTAAATAGCTTATCTTTTATTCTCTGACTTTGCTACTATTTCCCACCTCTATGTAGTCCTTCATGAGTAAAGAATAATAATCAAGCAAAATAAGTTTATTTTTACCTGATACTTTATTTTTAAGAAGGTATTGTTAAAATATATGAACATCATATTTTTGTACTGTTACATGTGATTCTATNCAGCCAAATAATATGAGCCAAGTTCGAATTTAAATAGCTTATCTTTTATTCTCTGACTTTGCTACTATTTCCCACCTCTATGTAGTCCTTCATGAGTAAAGAATAATAATCAAGCAAAATAAGTTTATTTTTACCTGATACTTTATTTTTAAGAAGGTATTGTTAAAATATATGAACATCATATTTTTGTACTGTTACATGTGATTCTATAATACTTTTGTATTTATAATGATTCAAAACACGTACCTTTATTTTACCATACACACACACACACACACACACACACACACACACATATATATAAAATGAACTCCTCTTTTAAAAGTAAATATAGAGGAAAGTGAAATAACTAGTGTGTCAATTATTAAGGATTTCTTAATAACACCATATGCATAAGATGCTTGCTCAAAATTCAGGTAATATTTATTGGAAGTCATATCGCTTTGCTAGACCTTTTTCTTCTCTAAGATATATCTTACAGGTAAATAGAGGTATGGATATCTAGTTTTGAATTATATATGGCAGTAATCTTTGAAAAGTTTGTTTATATGCTTTATATGAATTTGTAACTCTATTTGCCATCCAGTAAATTGTAACACTAAGAGAAGTTTAAGAATATATTTTAGATGTTTAATTTCTCCAATACTAACCAATATAATCCTAAAGTATTATTCATTTTATCACCTTTATATATGGCATTTTAAAGCATTTGGAAAAACTTAATGTAACCTAAAAACAAATTGGCATATTGATGACTTTGTGAACTTCGGACAGATATTGGAGCTCTGTCTAGTAGTTAAAGAACTACAATATGAAAATCGCAATAGCTGTTCCCTCACCATGCATTATCATGAAATCATATTGCTGTAGGCCATGATATTTTATATGCAAATTAATATACTCAGATTATTAACATAGACTTCTCTGATGGTTTTGGCCAGCAATTGTGTTTCCCTTGATTTAGTCATTAAAATTTGAACTCCTACCAGCACTGTGAAAGAGCTGGGCTTAAAGTAATGAAGAGATGGCAACTTTTCTCACCTATCTTATTTTTAAAAGAAAAATTAACAGGTAATTTAGTTAACTTCTTATAACCAGTGACAATGTAGAAACTGACTCATCATTTTATGTAATTTTCTTAAATAGATTTTTTTCCTCTGTATTTCTACATCACATAAAATACATCAGTAGAATATAGAACTCTGCTTATTTTTGAAAAATGGAGAAAAGTTCTTCTCTGAATCCTCCTTCTCTCTGGATCAGATTAATTCTTTAATTTCTGCCTCCTTTTAAAGGGGAAATTCATTTTTGTAAGGCTAAGCTCCAGCAATGAACCAGTTACTTTTACAAAAGGTCAGCTCATTGAATTAAATTAATGCTTGATTTTCTCAGCTTAAAGGAACCAGTTTAGGTTTTCTTTTAACATTTTTACAGTCAATTTCAACAATTTGGGTACCATCTTTAGAAATTATATAACTAAGGGATGCTAAAAAGCAGAATTACTATTCCAGAGTTCCCTTTTGTGTTTCTCCATTCTCTCCTCTGTTGAATTCTGCATCATAGGTGTGTGCGTACACTCTGCACCTGTCTGCTCTCTAGTACAACCTACTTTGCTCTGCTTAGAAGCAGACAGTGTGACAAGGGAGCACTAACTATCCCTAAGCTTAAAATTTTTGAAGGTTCTTTACTAAAGTCCAAGATTTTCTGAAGACTTCATTAGAATTTACCCACTAAAATAGTTTTTATAAATTATACATAAGAAAGCATTCCACTAAGTTTCACAAATAGAATTTTCTTTAAAAGCACTCTTTTTCTTATTTATTGCTATTGAAGTATAGTTATTTTACAATGTTGCTAACTCTTGTTGTGTTAAACACCAAAGTGTTTCAGTTATACATTATATATGTGTGCATTCTAAGTTGCTTCAATAGTGTCCAGCTCTTTGCAACCCCATGGACTGTAGTCTGCCAGGCTCCTCTATCCATGGAATTCTTCAGGCAAGAATACTGGAGTGGGTTGCCATGCCCTCCTCCAGGGGATCTTCCTGACCCAAGGATGGAACCCATGTCCCTTGTGTGGTCTGTACCTGCAGGTGGGTTCTTTACCTCTAGTTCCACCTGGGAAGCCCATACTTTATACATACATTCTTTTTTTAAATTTTCTTTTCCATTATGGTTTATCATAGCATTTTTTAAATTGGAGGATAACTGCTTTCAATGTTGTTTTGGTTTCTGGCGTACGGCACTGTGAATCACCTATAAGTATACATATATCCCTTGTTGAGCCCCACAGTGTTTGTGCATTTTTGTCAATACAGTATTACTTTTCTCTACACTCATGCTTTTTTGTTAAGATATATACAATTTATTTTACATTCTGTTTATTTTACTTACCATGACATTAACTGTTTTCCTTGTTTCTACAGGGCATTCTAACCATCATCTTTCATGATTGCTTAATATTCTATTGGATATATGTGCTAGAATATATTTAACCATCCTATTAGTGAAAGAAAGCTTAGGCTTACACCAGTGATTGACTGTTGTGAATGTTACAATGAGGATTATGCCATTTGCTTTTTTTCTACATGATTGAAAAGTTCTTGACACATACTCTTCAATTTCTCTGTAAGTACTGTATTAATGCACTTTACTGGATCAGCAAGGGCATGCATGCCATTTCAGCACAAGAAAGTACTTTATAATTAATCAAGTCCATGTCCCCCATTTATCACTGTTCTGGACACTGGGACTCAGTAAGGTGATCTGACCAATATTTTACTATTATTAGATAAGAAAACCAAGACTGTCATTCAGATTGCAATTCTTGTCTTCATTTGCATGAGTGTCTCCTTCAGATCAGACAATACCTTAACTGCTGGTCATTCTAAAATGAAAATTCTGCTCTGTAGCCACTCAAAATCTGGGGAATCATGTTCATAGTAATTCCCATGCATTGAGTACTTACTATGCATGAGGCACTAGTGTAGTGTCTTAGATTCAAATCCCGGGTGCCTTGAATGCATATCTTCGCTGAGCTGTCTAGAGAGGTTATCAGATTGGCTTGTGGGTAAATAATTAGACACATAAGTGGCATGAGAGATATGCTTTTAGTCTATGGAAGCATAAAGGAGCCTTGAAGTAGAAGTAGAATTTCATGAGGCAGCAGATCATGAGAATTAGCAAGTATCAATTGAAATTTGTGAGTCAGTAAAATCTAGATTGAATGCTGGCTCTAATATTTACTGATGGGCAAGTAATAGTCTCTCTAATATTTCATATTGTCATATATAAAAATAATGATGTATAATTGTACCTGCCCAACTTGCTATTTGTGCAATAATCAGCCAGGTGTTAAAACTGAGAAATGATTGTTAAATTTTTAGGAATTTTGCCAGTGGTTTTAAACTTATTATTAAAAAATAAATCACACAAACTTTTACAGATATATCAATTATCCTTTAAATAAAACTAATACATACTCAAAGTTTCCTAATTATTTTAACATGTTTAATTATTATCTGTATTCTTGAGGTTATTGATGTCTATTTAACTGTGTGTTGGAGATATAATGACACACTACTGCTCATCTCTTCCGGTTCTGTCTTGAGAAGCTTAAAACTATAGTTGAAGTATTTGAGCATGGAGACTCACAAATGCTACAGATGAGGGCTTCGTCCCTCACGATCTCCTCTGCTTTCTAGAAAGCTAAAATCATGTTGAAAATGTTAGACATTTTTCAGCATCCTGCTAGAGATAATGCATGTAAAGTGCTTCCTTAGCACAGATGCAGAAGCCCACGGTAAATATTAGCCTTTTTTACTTAACAAGCCATTACATTAAAATACATTTTTNACCATCATCTTTCATGATTGCTTAATATTCTATTGGATATATGTGCTAGAATATATTTAACCATCCTATTAGTGAAAGAAAGCTTAGGCTTACACCAGTGATTGACTGTTGTGAATGTTACAATGAGGATTATGCCATTTGCTTTTTTTCTACATGATTGAAAAGTTCTTGACACATACTCTTCAATTTCTCTGTAAGTACTGTATTAATGCACTTTACTGGATCAGCAAGGGCATGCATGCCATTTCAGCACAAGAAAGTACTTTATAATTAATCAAGTCCATGTCCCCCATTTATCACTGTTCTGGACACTGGGACTCAGTAAGGTGATCTGACCAATATTTTACTATTATTAGATAAGAAAACCAAGACTGTCATTCAGATTGCAATTCTTGTCTTCATTTGCATGAGTGTCTCCTTCAGATCAGACAATACCTTAACTGCTGGTCATTCTAAAATGAAAATTCTGCTCTGTAGCCACTCAAAATCTGGGGAATCATGTTCATAGTAATTCCCATGCATTGAGTACTTACTATGCATGAGGCACTAGTGTAGTGTCTTAGATTCAAATCCCGGGTGCCTTGAATGCATATCTTCGCTGAGCTGTCTAGAGAGGTTATCAGATTGGCTTGTGGGTAAATAATTAGACACATAAGTGGCATGAGAGATATGCTTTTAGTCTATGGAAGCATAAAGGAGCCTTGAAGTAGAAGTAGAATTTCATGAGGCAGCAGATCATGAGAATTAGCAAGTATCAATTGAAATTTGTGAGTCAGTAAAATCTAGATTGAATGCTGGCTCTAATATTTACTGATGGGCAAGTAATAGTCTCTCTAATATTTCATATTGTCATATATAAAAATAATGATGTATAATTGTACCTGCCCAACTTGCTATTTGTGCAATAATCAGCCAGGTGTTAAAACTGAGAAATGATTGTTAAATTTTTAGGAATTTTGCCAGTGGTTTTAAACTTATTATTAAAAAATAAATCACACAAACTTTTACAGATATATCAATTATCCTTTAAATAAAACTAATACATACTCAAAGTTTCCTAATTATTTTAACATGTTTAATTATTATCTGTATTCTTGAGGTTATTGATGTCTATTTAACTGTGTGTTGGAGATATAATGACACACTACTGCTCATCTCTTCCGGTTCTGTCTTGAGAAGCTTAAAACTATAGTTGAAGTATTTGAGCATGGAGACTCACAAATGCTACAGATGAGGGCTTCGTCCCTCACGATCTCCTCTGCTTTCTAGAAAGCTAAAATCATGTTGAAAATGTTAGACATTTTTCAGCATCCTGCTAGAGATAATGCATGTAAAGTGCTTCCTTAGCACAGATGCAGAAGCCCACGGTAAATATTAGCCTTTTTTACTTAACAAGCCATTACATTAAAATACATTTTTTCTGAGATTTAAAATGATTATAAACATGTAGACTCTCTGAAAGAATTATGAACTGAATACCCATATATCCACCACTACATTTTCTTTCGTTGTATTTGCTATATCATACATCTATTCACCTTTCCAACTTTTTCTTTGTCCATCTTAACCTTTTAACATTATTTTAATATATTAGAATATTTTGCTCAAGGAAGTGATTTTAAAGATTAGTTAGTTTCAATGTTTTTATTAAAATGTTTAGAATGGTTTGGCTTTTAGAAATATTTCTCTAGTGGTAGTTTGGGGAAAGGATTGAAAGGAAATTTCCGGAGATTTAAAGGTTTCTAATATCATTCTAGGCAAAAATTGATCAGTGCTTGAACTGAAATAGTACAAATAAGGATTGCAGTACTGAGGCAGAGTTGAAAGAGATTGAGAGATGCAATCTGTCGAATTTTGAGACATTGGAAGGAATTCTGGCTTTGAAAATTAAGGAATAGTGACAGGTTTTAACTTGATGAGGTAAAACATTGGGAAAGTGTTAGAAGGGAGGTTGCTCTGTTTAGGTATAGTCATGGATCCACGATTCAGTAGAGAGTATAAAGAACAGGATTTATAGATTGGGCATCATCACCATTTCATTTTGTAGTTTTGGAGTCATGGGTATGCTTTCCTTGAATTAGAAATTCAAGTAAATTTTGTTCAACCACTTTTAAAAACTCTTTTTCAGGGAGTTGAATTATACTGGATAATTTAGTATCTTTCTGGATTACTGAAACTGTTAAATGATTTTTATGTAGAACCAATAAAAATATATAAAGTGGCTACTTTTTATTTACAAATGCATTAAACTTGATCAATATATACTTTAAAAAGACTGGTTATTTTGTCGAATTGTGAACTCCATAGTTGCTTTTTAAGCATTCCCCATAATGGTTAGCTTAGAGCATTATGCTAAAGACAGAATAAAAATGTGTTCATGTTGGTTTTTGTCAGCTGATCCATGGTGAACTTGCCAAGGATCTGTTGTGTGTACTTCTATCTCTTATCTCATCTGCTCTCTTACTTCCTTTGATACCTCATCTCAAAGATTCATGATGCTTTTATGCAGAAGGCATGCCCATCAGGTGTCTCCACACCTTGACAGGAGAGGGTCATGGATATATGTGGGAAGGATTAGTCTCAGAGGGTGCATGGTCATTCTTTGGGTTTCTAGTATGGCTCAATAGTTATGTAAACACTGATACTCTATTAGAACTTTGAGCTGTAACAACTTACTTTTTCCAATTTTGTATCAAAGTCTATGCCTGAGTGCTTTGAGAATCAACTGAAATCATTACTCTGATTCTTTAAAAACTCAGTTCAGTTAAATCTGTAGGACAGATTTAAATAACTTGACTTTTCAAGGATTTCACCAGAACAGATGAAATAAAGTACCTATTTGTTTCAGCAAAGAGCAGAAAGTAAGTGTTTCTTTGTCAGATTTTAGTGGAATGTTCTTATAATCTAAAAAGTAGGTCAGCAAGACTGAGATTGTATTATAAAACAGCAGTACAAATATCTTCTTAAGGAAATGACTTTACAATTACATATTATTAAAACAAAAATGTAGAATTTTTAGTGATTTATCCCTTAAACTGTTCCTTAGTCTTTGAATATAATGCTAACTATATGGGCTAAGTTAATTGGATTTCTACTTTTTTCTTAAAGCTGATCACTTTTTCTCTGTTATAATATTTTATAATTTGATGAATAATCAGTAAGCCTTTCTTAAAGCTCTGTTCTAATTATTTATGTGAGAGGATTTCACATGAATTACAATTTCAGTGAAAGGATTCTCAAAATACATTCTAAAGTTGACTGATTATTCCTTTATCTTTTAAGGAGATAAGCTGGTATCACCTCTCCTATGAAATCGATTGTGAGAAAAAGTTTCAAAGTTGGAAATCTATTAAGCTTCTAGAAATATATTTTGACAGAAACATATATATATATATTTGTAACAATAAAATTAGAAAGTGGGTAATATTACTACCATTTAAAATTTAAAATCGTGAATTGATCTGATGAAACATTTGGGAGTTAGAAATATTCTCTTTCTTAATAGGGTATAATCACAGCCTTTTAATATACTTGTCATCAAAAGTCTGGATAATAGAGAAATGAATACAGGCCCGCATGCAGCAGAACAGTGGAACAGACATGATGCTCCCATATTACAAACAACACACAGTAGTTTAGTTTTCATGGGATTAGTAAAGCACTTATTATATTAAGGTTGTTAGCAATGAATAGTGCATATGTGTTCAGTTAAAAATAGATCCTCAGCTTGGACAGGTAATATTTTAGTAGTTGGAGAGAGAAATAGTTTGTTTGGCATTGTAACAAGGCATGTTACAAATATCTACCTTAAAAGGAAAGAAGACATTTCCCATTACTACCTACTGTTAAGGTGCTCACATTATCCCCTAAACAACCTCATGCTTGTGGCAATAATCATGCACTGTCATTCCTTGTAGTAATATAAAAGTGCTGTTCAATCTTTTTGACAAATACTGCATCACCTCTAGCTTGGCAAATTTTCATCACTCAGACCCAGTTGATGTATATATAGGTTGTGACACTCTGGCTAAAGTGACTTTGGACTAACTGTATTGACAAAAGTAAAATTTTACTTAAAGTGTTACTTTTTTGTTCTGTTTTCTTCTCTCCCCACTGCAGCCTCTCCTCACTATTGCCCAGAGGTCAAATTCATTCTACTTCCTTGTTCCTTTGTTAGCTATATCATTATATCCAGAAAGCATCATAGTGAAATTGAAGGAAACTCTCCATGGCTATATGTTGTTCAGTTCTTAAGTCCTATCCAATTTTTTTAGACCTCATGAGCTTCAGTACACCAGGCTTCCCTGTCTTTGACTATCTCCCATGTTTGCTCAGACTTACATCCACAGAGTCGGTAATGCCATCCGACCATCTTATCCTCTGTTGTTCCCTTCTTCTCCTGCCCTCAATCTTTCCCAGCATCTGGGTCTTTTCCAATAAGTTTTCATATCAGGTGGCAAAGTATTGGAGCTTCAGCCTCTGGATGAGTCCTTCCAATGAAAAGTCAGGGTTGATTTCATTTAGGATTGATTGGTTTGATTTCCTTGCTGTCCAAGGGACTCTCAAGAGTCTTCTCCAGTGCCACAGTTCAAAAGTATCAATTCTTCAGCACTCAGCCTTCTTTATGGTCCAACTCTCATATCCATACATGACTACTAGAAAAACCATAACTTTGATTATATGGATCTTTGTTGGCAAAGTGATATTTCTGCTTTTTAATATGCTGTATAGATTTGTCATAGCTTTTCTTCCAAGGAGCAAGCATCTTTTAAGATCATGGCTGCAGTCACCATCTGCCACGATTTTGGAGGCCAAGAAAATAAAATCTGTTACAGCTTTCACTTTTCCCCTTTCTATTTGCCTTGAATTGATGGGACTAGATGTTGTTTTTTTAGTTTTGTGAATGTTGAATGAATGTGTGTCTTTGTTTATATATTTTGTCAGTTGTGTGTGTGTAGCTATGTCCACATGGAACTGTATACAATCAAAAGGATTCACAGAAGTTTTGCTCTCTTCCTATGTCTCTATATCTAAAAAGACCTATTGTATAGCTTCTATAATCTTAGCCTCAGAGTATTTATGGTCTTTGAGTTGGTGTGATGTATGTACAAAAAACAAAGCCTTTTTGCTTTGATGATTTTATGTTACAAGTTTTATACTCCTAAAATATTCTTTGCAATCATGCCTGGTTTAGAAATAGTTGTCTTATATTCTTTCTTCTTTCCCATCTGTATCTTTCAAGGAGAGAAAATGGAAGGTTTATTACGTTATTTCTTTAAAAAATGACACATGAATTCTCAGTGCTAATTCCAAAAATGGCACTCCGGAAAAATAGGTCATTTCTCTGGTTACTTAATATACCAGGTAAGATATGTTTGCATGTTAAATAAAGTACTGAGTTAGGAAATACTACCTTTAAAAATGTTGACTAAAGTCAATACTTTTTCTAAACTATTTTAGAAACATACAAAATTGCAGAGGAATTATCCTTGTCTTTAGTCTCCTTGTCATCCTTTTGCAGTAAAGTATCCTATGTTGACTAAATGCATAACAAGAATAACAATTAGAAAAATAATTTTATATGTGATTTTTATGTAATTTAGAAATTAATGATCACACTCTTTTTTCATAGCAAAGTGAAAGTGAAGTCGCTCAGTTGTGTCCAATGTTTTGGACCAATAATTAACTTTTGGGGAAAAATTTTTGATATTATTCTTATTTTAAAATTCTATGTTTATTTCATTTGATGGAGTGCTTGCTATCAAAAGGTATATTAATGTAATGTAAAGTGAAGTGGGCCTTAGGAAGCATCACTACGAACATAGCTAGTGGAGGTGATGGAATTCCAGTTGAATTACTTTGAATCCTAAAAATGATGCTGTGAAAGTGCTGCACTCAATATGCCAGCAAATTTGGAAAACTTAGCAGTGGCCACAGGACTGGAAAAGGTCAGTTTTCATTTCAAACCCAAATAAAGGCAATGCCTTTGAATGCTCAAACTACCGCTAATGGTACTCATCTTACATGCTAACAAAGTAATGCTCATAATTCTGCAAGCCAGGCTTCAACAGTATGTGAACCATACATGAACAGTATGTGAACTTCCAGATGTTAAAGCTGGTTTTAGAAAAGGCAGAGTAACCAGAGATCAAGTTGCCATCATCTGTTGGATCATCAAAAAAGCAAGAGAGTTCCAGAAAAACATCTACTTTACTGACTATGCCAAAGCCTTTGACTGTGTGGACCACAAAAAACTGGAAAATTCTTAAAGAGATGAGAATACCAGACCACCTGACCTGCCTCTTGAGAAACCTGTATGCAGTTCAGGAAGCAGTCATTATAACTGGACACAGAACAACAGACTGGTTCCAAATTGGTAAAGGAGAACATCAAGGCTGTATATTGTCACCCTGCTTATTTAACTTATATGCAATCATGGGAAATGCTGGGCTAGAAGAAGCACAAGATGGAATCAAGATTGTCGGGAGAAATATCAATAACCTCAGATATGCAGATTACACCACGCTTATGGGAGAAGCGAAAAACTAAAGAGCCTCTTGATGAAAATGAAGAGGAGAGTGAAAAAGTTGGCTTAAAGTTCAACTTTCAGAAAACTAAGATCATGGCATCTGGTCCCATCACTTCATGGTAAATAGATGGGGAAACAGTGGAAACAGTGACAGACTTTATTTTGGCGGGCTTCAAAATCACTGCAAATGGTGACTGCAGCCATGAAATTAGAAGATGCTTACTCCTTGGAAGAAAAGTTATGACCAACCTAGGCAGCATATTAAAAAGCAGAGACATTATTTTGTCAGCAAAGGTCTGCCTAGTCAAGGCTATGATTTTTCCATTAGTCATGTATGGGTGTGAAAGTTGGACTATAAAAAAAGCTTAGCACTGAAAAATTGATGGTTTTGAACTGTGATGTTAAAAAGACTCTTGAGAGTCTCTTTGACTGCAAGGAGATCCAACCAGACCATCCTAAAGGAAATCAGTCCTGAATATTCATTGGAATGACTGATTGTTGAAGCTGAAAGTGCAATACTTTGGCCACCTGATGCGAAGAACTGACTCATTAGAAAAGATCCTGATGCTGGGGAAGATTGAAGGCGGGAGGAGAAGGAGATGACAGAGAATGAGATGGGTGGATGGCACCACTGACTCAATGGACATAAGTTTGAGTCAGCTCTGGGAATTGGCGATGGACAGGGAGGCTTGGCATGCTGCAGTCCGTGGGGTCATAGAGTCAGATATGACTGAGTGGCTGAACTTAACTGAGGTAAAAAAAATTGGATTTTATTTTCCTTCCTATGTACCTAATTCTGTGCTGTTTTGCTTTCTCACCAATTGTGTTGTGATGAAGTTTGAGCATATATTCATTTATAAAGGTTGAACATATATTTATTAATTTATTTAATTTATAAAGCTTGAACATATATTTATTAATTCATAATTTATTAACTTATGATATTATGTGTAATATTATGCTTGTAGTGTTATACACAGAGCACAGGCTATATGTCTCATGGTAAACACTGGACTGATTTTAGAGTATATAAAACATTGAAAGAGTCTTTATTTTATTATTTATATATTTACATATGATTATATGTGTTATTTATATCCTTCTTGTCTTCAAAAACAAAATAAGGTAGTTTACTGGAACGTACAAGATTGAACAGAACAACAAAAATTGATAAGTAACCTGTGGGTTAAAGGATACTAGGGGAAAAAAACAGATAGATTTAGGGGATAATAAAAGTAAATAAACATTTATTTCATAGAATCTGGTGTTATTAGGGAGGCCATATTTGGTTCTGAATTTATTAGTAGTAAAAGTAAAATCTCTATAAGTTAATAACTATGGTGTTATTTATAATAAAAATCCCATTTATCAATCACTTATAACATTCTAAGAACTGTTCTCAGTATTTGACTCATAATTGTGTTATTTAATTATTGCTGTACTCTACAAAGTGGTGGCTTGTTAAGTATTACATTTGCCAGAAAGGAGTCTCAGAGAATTTAAGAGTTTTGTCTCAAGTCACACAGCTATTAATTTGTTGAGCTGGAATGTGAATCTGGATACTTCTGACTCCAAGATAACATAGTCTTATCCATAGAAGTCTAGTTCTCTTAAGATAAAATAAGTTAGTTGCTTCAGAAAAATATACCTTGTCTTAATTTTGAAGATAAGAAAAAAATTAGCTTCTCAGGAGCTCAGCCTTGATTTAAGGATAAAATGGAATCTGTCTAGAGGCCTGTCTTTAATGCATATCCTGCAGGCACTCCTTCTGAGTATCTCTTTCCCCTTGTTGCTACCAAATTATTTTGTCTTGAGGCTATGAGTAAATTGATTTTCTAAAAGCTATGTCTCCTATGAGCAGTTGATATTAAAGCCACAGGAAAACTTGCTGGTCAGAATTTTAGTGACTTTCTCCTCATCACAATATAGAAAAAATACTGATATAAAATACTGATATAATGGAGATCTAACTTAGAAATTCATCTATCACACAGAATTCTCATAAATATCCAGTGCTATGTTAAATAGTTTTAAACCATTTTCTCATAAGTGTTTTGCTTTTCTATCATCTGTTCCCTCTTGAAGTACAATTGTTCTATTTCATAAACTTTTACAAAGATGATAAATTAGATTTTAGTTTCATTAATTTTTAATACTTGAATATTTATTCATATAGTATCATATGAGTTTATTATAAATTTTATTGCTTATTTTATGAAACTGTAGATATTTTTGAGAGTTTGTCTTAGTGAAAGCAATGCAAAAAAATGTAAAAATTATCTAACTAGTAGTTCTGAGTCTCAGTTATTTACTTGCCTAGTCGTGTGTGCATTTTGGGTCTGCTTTGTATTACTTTATGTAGGTATTTTAAAACTAGTTTATTTTTCTATTGAATTTTTATCATAGCTTGAAAGGTTGAAATCAACTATGCAAAAAAAAAGAAAACAAAATCACCTAAATGTTATGTTAGGCAGGATAAAGATATCGATTATTAACTTTTGGTGAATTTCATTTTATGCATCCCTTTCTATGTGTATGCATGCATATATATTTGTGTAAAGAGAAAAAGATAGAGAGGGGAAGGGTTAATGGTTGGATAAAATAATTTGTAAAGTGTGTTCCATATGTACTAGTTTTTAACAATAATTAATTGTATATATTAAAATAAGAAACTAGTTGAAACTAAAATAATGACTGACAGCTAGGTGAAATTTTCCCATCACAAGTGTTTATTTCTTTCTGTTCTTTCTTTGACTTTTTTCTTCATGTAAGGTTTATTTAGTGTAATGCACCAAAAAGTCCTGGGTGATTTTATCTATAGCAGTTCTAAAAATAAGCTTGCATGTATAGAATTTACACAATATCCATGAAAACATGTAGAACTGCCCCTGTGAGATTTGAATGAGGAATGTTATGTTTGTTATTATGTGGGAAAACAAATCTAGTCAATGAGGTCAAGTATGTTTTAAAGATCACAGAAAGTAAGAAAATGGATTAAAGTAAATATTAAGTCATCAGAACCATTTGTGGAAATTCAGTATTGGATGGCAACTTGACTTTTTGCTATAAACATGAATATCCTAGTTTACTGCCACTAATTAAGAATTAATAACATCTTATAAACATTGTTATTTTACTTTGTGATATTATGCAATGTTTGTACTCCATTTTGTAGTCATAATTCTTACTTGTGTCTTTCATACTACTTCCACATCTAAGTGTTTAAAACCAGTCATTTTACCATGATTTACCTACTCCTTTTTCATTTGACATATCACTTTTGAGTGGAATTTTCCCAGTAGATTGTTTTGGAGAATGTGGTATTTTAAGGTTTTTTTTTTTTTTTTTTTTACATATATTATATGAACAAATATATCAAATCATCTTTTTCTTAGTTTCTCTTAAGTTTTTATTATTATCCATAGAGCCCAGGTGACAGAGTAGTAAAGAACCTGCCTACCCATACAGGAGGCACTGGAGACACAGGTTCAGTCCCTGGGTTGGAAGATCATCTGAGTAAGGAAATGGCAACCTTCACCAGTATTCTTGCCTGGAAAATTCCATTGACAGCAGAACCTAGTGGCCTACAATCCAGGGGGTCACAATGAGCTGGACATGATTGGGTGACTGACAGGCACGTGCAGAGTCACATTAATCCAGTTTAGTAGTTCATGGCTGAAAAATTATTCCATTCTGTGACTTAGTATCATTCTTCCACAGATAATCATTTAAATTATTTCTGGGTTCTTTTCAATTATAAGCAGTGCTGTAATGGATATTTTTTGTATGTGTCATCTTTAACAAAGTAGAAGTTTTCCTATAGTATATTACTAAAATTGGAATGCTAATGTCATATGGTATGTCCATATTCACTTTTATAAGAAATTGTGAAATTATATTCCAAAGTATTATATTTGGTAATGCTTTCACTGTCATTTAAGTCCCAGCTTCTATGTATCTTCTCTAGTATTTGATATCATCAGGCTTTAACTTTTGGCAGCCTGAGTGGAAAACAGAAATTTAAGTTTTTTATTTATATTTACATATTTTGATTAATTACCTAATTACCCCAAGCTTGAACTTCTTCTTACTTGGTCATTTGTATTTCCTTCTTGGTGAATTGTGGCAACTTAATTTTCACCTCCTTTTCTTTTATAGCCCCTTCTTTGAACTTTAAATATTTACAATTAGAACATTTTTATTCTCCAAAGTATTTTTGAAAATATGGAAAACACTTGAATGTTTTCCTGTTTTTCATCAGCTAATTTCATTTTTATGTATATTGTCTGCCTTTTTTCAGATGTTCATTTTTCTGGCCTTTCTCCCACCTTCAGTGATTTGCTAAATGTTGTTAGTCTTCTACCATTCCCAACTTTATCAGTATTTTATGCTTTTTTAAAGTAGTATCTATTAAATGCACATCAGCAAACTAGGTCATTCCAGCTAATGATTAGAATGCAGAAATTAACTTATATCTAGTTCTGTATCTAATAACTTTGTAGGATACAGATATTAACTATATTAATGGTTTCAAAGCTGACTCATATTTGTATCATAAATTAGAGGTGCTGGAGATTTGTAGTTTCACCAGAATAAACCATAATATACTAGTCAGCCAATTTCATGTAATATCATATACAAAAATCAGTTAAACTTTAAAGCTATTAATAATCCATTACAGCCAGTGGATAAAGATTTTCTTTCATGGAGAAAGCAAATGAGAGATAAACATAGGGTCGTAACTGGTAATGACTAAGATTATAGGATCATGCTTTATTCTAGAACAGATGCCATACTTTGTTCATGATGAGAGTTATACCTCTGAATTTGAACAGTTCTCTCAGAGTATTACCTCTGTTTCTGACCATCATTAATGCTCTTTTTCAAATATCTGGATATCTATATGTTGGGTTTCCCAGGTGGTGCTAGAGATACAGAACTCACCTGCCCAGTCAGGAAACATAAGAGGCGTGAGTTCAATCGCTGGGCCGGGAACATCCCCTACAGGAGGGCAACTGAATCCAGTATTCTTAATACTCTTGCCTGGATTGTCCCATGAACAGAGAGTCCTGGTGGGCTACAGTCCATAGAGTCACAAAGAGTTGGACGTGACTGAAGAGACTTAGCACATGTGCATGCATATTTATTTAGGTATCAGATGTCCATGTAGTAGCTTCAGTGATGGCCACTACTGGGAGGTGTGTAGAGTTGGTTATGGAGTGTCCTCTAGATGATAATGGTTGGAGATACTGATGAAGGATTTGTGTGTCTGATGAGAGGGAGCTGTAAGGGAAGATGATGGAGGAGACTGGAAAGTAACCTTTTGAAACAGGGCTTCTTAACCTTATTATTTTAGATTTGAACTCACCATGGGAGAATTTATACATGAAAAAAAATTACATCTTATTTCCTCTAATTTCCAACTCTAATTGAGTATTTCCTTTACTTGTGAATAAACACTATAACCTGTGATAATAGTAGTAACATTGATGACTTTGTTTCTAACAGACTTCACAGATATTTTTATATCACTGTTACAGATGTTGTAGATAGCTTAAAATATCACTTGCGCCTACCATTACTTTTTTTAAATGGGCCTCAGTTTTATTTTTTTCTTTTTTTTTAAATTTAAATTTATTTATTTTAATTGGAGGCTAATTACTTTACCACTACTTTTAAATTACAGTATTTTATAGGCCTGTCTCTATTTAAAGCATTAGTAAATAAACATATTTATTAGTATCAGTTCAGTTCAGTTCAGTTGCTCAGTCGTGTCCGACTCTTTGCAACCCCATGAATCACAGAAAGCCAGGCTTCCCTATCCATCACCAACTCCCGGAGTTCACTCAGACTCACGTTCATCGAGTCAGTGATGCCATCCAGCCATCTCATCCTCTGTTGTCCCCTTCTCCTCCTGCCCCGAATCCTTCCCAGCATCAGAGTCTTTTCCAATGAGTCAACTCGTCTCATGAGGTGGCCAAAGTACTATACTGCATATTTAGAAGATAATGTGAGATAATGTGATACCTGTTAATCATTCTAACTCATTTCCAATGCAACTCTATATTTTATGCATTTGTGAAACAACCTCTTATAAGAGGACTGGACTTTAATAGGCTGCCAAAGGGAGTCATGGTATAAAAATTGTGTAAAAACCTTTGCTAAAAGTGGTTAGCTAGCTCAGCTTGCTTTTAACCTTTTTTCTTTTTCTTTTTTTTTTTTTTTGCCATATGACAGCATCTCTTCTTTTTCTCTGCCATCAAGCATGAAGTTCTAAGGGAAAGTGAGAAATTTTTTTTTATCAAGCTGTTTGTCACATTGTTTTATTTTTATGGCATGAATGCACCCCCATTTAAAAGAGAAAAGACAAATTGGTAACTTATTTATTAATTTGTTTGTTCCAGCCCAAAGAAACTTAAATCACAGTGGAGAAAAAGCATAATGATAACTGTACTTTAAAATTTTCTTGTTAAAAGGATTTAGCTTTAATAAATGATGGCATAGAAACATCATGGGTCTGTTCCTTAATAGGTTTATGTTTTATTTTGATATTTAAAATGATTCTAAGAATTACTGATACAGTGATAAAGTAATAAGAACATCTAAAGGTGTGCTAGTCACATAAAAAAGAAACCAGAAAGGCGTGTCATTCCTCATGTCCACATAATATTTTTTCTGAGGTCTTGATCACCATCTGTGTGGACACCGTGCAGATCTTGTGAATATTTGCAGCTTTCTGTAAGTTGTTTCACTGCTCAATTTTGAAAATTAATGAACCTCACCCCGATAGAGTTAAATGGCATGAAAGACTTTCTTTGACTCATTGAAGATATAAAAATGTATTTGGCTCATTTTTTAATTGAAATGTAGCCTTCACTCAGGATTTGACAATTAATTATTTCTAAATATAATTGGATCTGTTGCTTTTACCTCCGGCTCTTTCTCTATATGTAACAAGTTTAAGACAGTTTTAGTGAGTGTATTAGCTGTGCCCACATTCTGGTTTTTCTACCACAGATAGACTTGGTAAAGCTACTTGGTAAAGCTTAAGTAGCTCTAGACCATTATCTTTTCTCCTTTTTCTCTCTTTTACAAACTCACAAGCATAACTGAAGATAAAATGAGTAAAATTAGAAGCAAAGTTGAGATTCAGTTAATTGGTAATTGTATCATATATCATACGTTTTTATTCACATGTAAAATCTGTGTTTTAAATAATATTAAATTTTAGTGAAAAGGCTTATAAAACATCAAAATCGTACAATCCTGCATAACAGATAAACATCAAACCTAATATCTCCATTATGTTGTAAAATAGAATATTTTCACTTACTGTTATTTAAATGTCATCCCCATTTCCCTTTTGTAGTGCTGATGTTAACCTTGTGAGCTCTAAACTGTCTGGAAGTTAATGGTCTGTTATATAATAGTTCTTAGTGAAAGAATATTGGATTATATGATGCCATTTGAAATGCAACTTGATCTCTATCTTGTAATGGTAAATAATGACATAGTCTTGCTTGAAATTAGCGACATTTTTTTTTCTACTGATGCTGTACTTAGTATAAATGAAGGATTTTTTTTTTTAATCTTGATAAACATTTATTTGCCCATCATCACACCTTGGTTCAGGGCAAAAAATAAGAGAATGAAAATTAGCGTACTACTAAAGGGTAGAGAGTTCTTTGTGAAAATAAAAATTTGAAGATTATTATGTTAAAGTTAGTAAATTTAGAAGCATTATGTTCTGTCAGATCTCATATATGCCCTTGTCAAGCTTTTTGAGAGTTTTATTTTTTTAATTTTGTAAGAGTTACATTTGAATGGAAGCTAATGTAACTGACAAGAGGGAAATAGAAGCAATTGGCTTGCACTAAACAAGTTTGAATGGTTGTTAATGTGAATGACTTTCAGGCAGTGAATGTCAGAGAACAGTAGATTACTTTCTTTACCTCAGGCATTTTAAGCCATCTCCTGTGGTAGACTGACATAATTTCTCTTCCTCTCTCTTGAATCTAAGAAGCAAAGTAATTGGACTCTGGTAATTTTGGCCTATGGCTGATGAAGATAAATCATAACGAGCTATGGAATATACACTGACAATTCACATAGGGCTACTAGAACATGAACTTTCAGTAAGGCACTAATCAAATATTGTTTTCTTCTGTTTTATACTCAAGAAATCCCTGGAATTGTTAATTATGAATGTAATCATCATTTATTATTTTTGACAGAATTTTATAGACAAAACAAATTGTCAAAACATAAGCTACTGTGTTTTTTAGAACCTGGGCTAGAGTTTTGTCCTACGCATTGTATCCATTATATATAGCTTTAAAGTAGCATGTTTAACACAAACTATTTGAGGTCTGAAAATAATAGATGTAGAAGAGAATTCAAGACCATCTGGTCTAGCCCCTTTCCTGTATGCTCATGAATGTATAAATCATCTTGAGCAGATGGAGGTGTAGTTACCTAAAATTTTTTAGAAATAGAGGTTCTAAAGCTTCCTTCAATAACTCATTTCTGAATTTGATCACTCTGCTACTGCTAAGTCGCTTCAGTCATGTCCGACTCTGTGCAAGCCCATAGACGGCAGCCCACCAGGCTCCCCCGTCCCTGGGATTCTCCAGGCAAGAACACTGGAGTGGGTTGCCATTTCCTTCTCCAATGCATGAAAGTGAAAAGTGAAAGTGAAGTCGCTCAGTCGTGTCTGACTCTTAGCGACCCCATGAGCTGCAGCCCACCAGGCTCCTCCGTCCATGGGATTTTCCAGGCAAGAGTACTGGAGTGGGGTGCCATTGCCTTGAGAGACTATTTTATATTCAAACTATTTTCATTTCAAACCGTCTTCTTATGTCATTTTCTAGGCTTTTGGAGACAAATCAATCACCTCAGTATTTCACATGGTCAATATAAATTTGTTAAACTATGTATTTATTAATATTTGAAAGTGTCATATTGATTCTTTTCAGTGCATTAGACATTGTACTAAGTATTCATTTACATTATTGCATTCTGTTCAACGAAGGGTAACAGTGTGAGTAAGAAGCAACTTCTAATGAACACTTGATCGACAACTTAAATCCAGAGTTTTCTGATTCAACTTTTTCCTCAGTATGAGAGCCTACACTTCTCCCACTTTGAGTCAGATTTCTGTAGATTTGTGATTCCTGCACTTTATATCATGTTACTGACTCCTTTCCTTAGTTAATGGGGGAATAATCAATGTTGCCCAACAACTTTCTCATTGTGACCTGCTCCACTCAGAGCCATTTCATAATTCCACAAATATACTATATACTTGTTTATGTACTGTATAAATATATATATGTGTGTATATATATATATATTTATATATAAAGATATCTTTTTTATCTGCTCCAAGAACCAGTTTTCACCTGCTTGGACATACAGTTTCTGCTCTTCAAAATGAATGCAGTGTATCTCTATTACTCTACCTTTTGTATTGTATAAATGTACAATTCTTTTACTCGAAAGTAATGACATGTTTATTTGTTGAATAACAAGTAATAATAAATTGGCAGTAATCCTTGTGTGTGTGTTAGTTGCTGAGTCATGTCTGACTCTTTGCAACCCTACAGACTATATAGCCCACCAGGGGCCTCTGTCCATGGAATTCTCCAGGTAAGAATACTAGAGTAGGTTGCCATTCCCTTCTTCAGGGAATCTTCCCACCCAGTGATGGCCCTGGGTCTCCTGTACAGCAGGAGGATTCTTTGCCATCTGAGCCACCAGGGAAAATCTTTAGTAATCCTTATGTTTTTCAATTTAAACGAGATTTTCAGTGTCTTGAAGTAAGAATCATAATTTAAATAATTGTATAAACATCAGAGCATAAGTGAAACGTGGTACTTAACAATATATAATTTGAGCTACTGGGGAAAACAAACAAACAAGAAAAAGATATAAGTAAATGCAATCTGGCTGGTTTTGTCTGTTCTGTAGACCTTATTCCAAATTTTGTGCTTATCTACAGACATTCCATTCTTACTATAAATCTATATTTTTCCTTGTTTTGACATCACAACCTATTGCCATAGAAATGATTAATACCTTACATTTATTTTTCTGTCTTCACAACAGGTTCATAAGGAGATTGTCAGGGGGGAAAATAGACTTTATTGGCACCAGCAAACTTAAAGATGATAAACATCATTTTATGATC